>JAHWXV010101946.1:0-16981 GCA_024586415.1 Phrixothrix hirtus
TTCTCCGTCGGACATCTTGTCACGTGACTTAAGCTCCTACACGTGGCTGAGCTGGCGGCCATCTTGGGGCCCATGTCTACTGCGGGGCAGAGTCCGGGGCTTCATTTCTGCACCCGGGACTTCGGCACACTTCAACACCTAGGGCTACGCCCCTCAGACAACTCTGCGGCCATCTTGGGATCCATTTCCGGTCTAGAAGCGCTGTCAGCCATCTTGTCACGTGACTTAAAGCTCCTACACGTGGCTGAGCCTGCACCTGAAACCCAGTTGCCCTACCCACTTCCGGTCCCGTAGCCCTGTTGTATCACTACTCAAGTCTAGCATTATTTCCATACGGCGAACAAAATAATGGAAGCAACAAGCAGCGAAAGACGAAATCAGCTTCGACAGAGGCATACCCAGAATAATAGCTCGCCTGGTGGAGATCTATGCGATGTTCGATTAAAAACAACAAGAAGAACTTTAGAAGGCTATTGCGACTATAAAGTTGCAAAAAAAGCAAGAAATGCACAATAAGTTACAAATGAGTCCGACGGAAGCATAAGGCATCTACTCTTGGTGCAATCAATAATTTCCCTTGATCTTTCAAATTTTGCCATTCAGTTTAAGTATCGAATTCATTTATATTAATTTTTCACGAATATCTTAACTAAAAACGTGTGAAGTACTATTTAAATATCGCGTATTTTACTATTACCATTATTGGCAGATTTACTAAAAATTTCTACTAACTAATGCTACTCGTTTTATTAAGACAATCACGCTCTCTGTGTACCCTTATGTGAAATTCATACTTCTAGGATTTAGTAAATTTGCCAAAATCGTTACATTCTTAAATTTTATCTAAGTTCGTTATGCTATAATAATTACCTACACCTTCATGTGCATTACAAATGCCTTCTATTCAGTTTCTTTGAAATAATTTAAAGTTTCTTTATGTCTTAGGTATGCGGTGAGAATTAATTAAAATGTAATTGATAGCATCAAAAATGCGCAGTAGATAGTAGCTTCATTACAGCATATGCCACTGTTAGCTCTTCAAGTAATATTTAATGTTCTAACACAATAAAGGATATTTATGTACAACTATTAAATGAAACGTCTATTATTCATGTGTAAGTTAACTATTAACAATATGCATTATTAACTGATTAATATTATTGCATTACTCAAGCTGCGTGAGAGCATATGCAATACATTGGTATCTATGATACTATAGGACTAACGAAACAGATTGAAAGAGCAATCAATTTTAACGCAAGGAGTACGAATTGAAACGATTTCTAAATGAGACTAATATCTCATAGCCTACTAGATTTGAAGCAAAATAGACTTCCTCCAAGATCTTTGAATGCATTTATTTAGAAATATATTGAAAGGATATATTGAAAAATCGCAAAGAAAATGTTTGTAGGTTTAGATACGATAAAAAAAAGTAACCAAAATTCATTGGTTATTAACTATTCTATGTTCAAGATATAAGAAGACGCCCTTTTTTCCAATAGAATGTATAGCTATGTTTAGTCCCAAATCAAAATTTGCCTTTTTCTGGTTCCAGGCATTTCATATTATTTGTGTTGGTATGAATTAATGTTTACGAGACGCCATTGGCATGTTAACGGTAACTAATAATTAGATAAATATTAACTAAAGCTTATTTAAATCATATTTTTGTACTAGTTTGTACAGCAGCGCAGGCATTTAATTACAAATTTCTGAAATACGGTTGCATTTAAAGCAAATTGAGGTTTGACCTAAGGGTAACAAAATTATAAATATGCAGAACTATAAATATTTGACGTGTTGAAACAAATTAGAAGGCATATGGTTTCTTTCAATATTATAACAAAATTAGGAACAACAAAAACACAATGGAAGAATCTCGAACATCCAGAAGATCCTTTATAATTAAAATAGATGATGTAATAATGTAATAACTCATTGCGGTAACCGATATCTGTCAATTAATTCAAGGTCAGCAATTAGCCATGGCATTGCGATTTATTACCTCATTATTATAACCAATTGTATTCTAGATTCCTTCCTTACTGTTTTGGAATTTACCCTTTCTATATAAATAGCAGATTAAATTGCCTTAGTATTAGTTTTAATTAGAATCTTGTGCTGTTAGTTGCCGTTATACATAAATAGAAATATAAATGTTCGTTGTTAGTGTATTGTGAAGTAAAGTGTATATAAATAATACTAATATTAGTGAATGTAAATAAAGATTTTAAAATAACGAACTAGTTTCGTTGAAATATTTAGAATTATTTTACTAACACAAAACATTCTCTCAAATACACTTAAAATCAATATATTTAAAAGAAAATTATTTTGAAAATTTCTCAAAATTTTGACGTAGTGGAAGAAAATTCAAAATGTTTTCATAATCAACATGATACGGTAAATGTATTAAGGTACAGCAAAGTAAACGTCTACTAACTTATGTACTTTATATCATAACTTATAGCTTATTTTGTGCAGAAACGGGATATACCCCACGCCACTTCCCACATTTTGTAACATGTATTTCTTTTTAGTTACATTTTTTAATAGTAGTTCTTTTTAGGATTTTTGAGTTAATTTGACTATCTTTATGATAGTTAAATGAATAATGATAATATAGAAACTATAATTATAGTAGAAACAAAGCAACTAATAATAAAATAGTTTTTCTTCCCAAAGTAAATCTATATAAATGAATCTAAAGCAGATCTATTAGCATAAAGTAAGTAGTTCAAGTGCTTACGTATTACAATGGTGAACATGACAGATAGCAGTTATTGATTTAAAACCAACGCAATAAGATATATATCTATATGAAATAAATATAAATAGTAAAGTGTATATTATTGTTTAACGCTGTGATTAGTAACAAAGAATTTGTAATCGATAATTTACAGTACAACAAAAATATTGCTGAAATGTAAAATAAAGATGTTAACATAGTTATAAGGCACTTAAGTTAATAAAATTAGTGCATGAAACTTTCAAAACAATCTTTATAGCGTCTTAGGCTTTCAATATCTTTCTACCTCCTAAGACCTTGCCGTTAATGGGTTACTTAAAGTTAGACGAATTATTTGAATTGAAATTCAATTATTTAAATTTTTATTCAAATAATTTTATTACAATGCAGAAACTTGATTCATTAACAACAAAATAGGAGGGTAGTTATTAATGCACAAAATAAGGAACTAAGGACTTTCCTAAATTTATCGTACTTATGATTTTAATAAACATCACACATAAAATATAGATCGAGCATGCTTAAAGACTAACGCACTGGAGATCACGGATACATAAATCTAAGCTACTCTATTGATCAGTAGTGTAGATGTATAGTTTACACCTAACGACGTGGTACCTAAACATATTAATTTACGAGTAGCTTTTGTAAATAACAACTTTGTCACAAGCGCGATTGCAAACAAAGCATATAATAAACTTGACGGTATTCAACCACGGTAGGCTAAGTTACAGTGGAGTGAGGTGTGCTTAATTGATACCTTTCGAGGTTGAAAAGGGTATAATTACACAAAATCTGCAATTGTGGCACCACTGTTTACTTATCTAACACTGCTGAACAGGAAAACACCCTGTATTAAAGATCTACAAAATCTATCTATAGAGCGAAGACAGGCACTTCTGAGATAAATGCAGGTTGGTGAAAAGGTCTAGGCTGAAATAAAATGTCACTAAACGTTGGAGGTTAATAATTGTGACTCCTGCTGTGATAAGGGAGTTGTAAGTAGGTGTGCTACCTAGCGCGTTCTACCTTCTATGTTACTTAACTAATAATGGTCAAATATTTGTCACAAAAGGGAACACAGAGATGGTTAACCTTGTATATAATAACCTATTTGATATCGATGAGTTGATTAATTATTTTGCTTGAACGTTTAGATTGTTAAACGAATGCTCCTCCGGAGTTCTCTACCAACAGTTAACGACAGACTTTGTAATTATCACTAACTTTCGATCGGAAGATCCCTATCAGATACTCCGAGACAATATTTGCAGGTACATAATTTTGGTTAATGGTTTGAGAACGGGAAAAGTTCTAACCTTTAAATACATTTGCTTTAATATCGCGGTCTCTTAATCTCTCAATTATAAATTGATAACCACTTCCACAAATATTTCATATTGTTTAGGAATTATTAGTTTTTAAATTTCGGCACCTTTGTATTTTTATGCTTTCACATGTGGTAACTAATATAGTTATCACGCAGTGCAGTCCAGATCTAGCTTTCGTTCTGAATATCTCGTGTCGCTTAAACCGCTTTATTGATTGCTCATCGCTTTTGTTAAGTGATTCGTTTACATCTATACAGTTAATTACACCTTCATCCGTTACAGCTGAAGAAGAGATAGAAGCTGAGATCCTTCATATATCCTTGTGTTCCTTTCCTTAACATTGCAGGTCGGCGCTTTGTATCTTAAATTGCAGTTTGCACGGGTAAGTACAAATTTTTTGTACTCGTTTATTAACCGTAATTATTCTAATAACATTGAATCTATCGTTACCATATCTTTACAGCCCACATTTCATATTGATAATTTAATATTTAATTGTATTGTATGCTCCACATAATTTGTTCCTTCTTGCTAGATATTGTAAAATATCCCCCATAATTCTGGTCCTTCGAGTTGGATGTTGGAATAAATTACGTCATTTTTTGTGTAAAATCATCAAACCTAAAATTTATTGTTGTCTAATTTAAGCTATGTTTCGTTAAAAATATTACATAGGGTACCTAATCTAGACAAATCGTAGATATTTATTAGTTCTCAGAATTTTCATGGTGCATAAATGTCAATATTGCAAGTTATATAACATTTCTTCTTAATACTTAGGCTTGTTATCTTTCAAGGTTCTACATATCAATTGCCTGCACGTGCGTTTTAGTTTCCTTATATTCTGGCTAGAATTATTTTTATAGTGAAATATTGTTTTTTTGCTTAGTGGCTAAATATACTACATCGTAGAATAAAATTAAATTACCAATCTTGCTTTGTAAATTATTTTATTAATGAAATTAAAAAAAATATGGCTCCATTACGTAATATACCAAATGTATATTTTGTGAGATTAATTAAATCTACAGAGTGTTCGTTAAAAGATATTAAAATCATATTGATGAATAATAAACGAGGTTTATAGGTTTTAATTGAATATCTTAACGTTAAATACACTGCTTTTCTTAGTAAAATCTTCCATTTCCAAATCCTTTGTCGGAAGACGAGTTCATAGAATTAATCAAAACGATTAAATCTCTATATCTGAAAATTGAGTCAACCCTTAAAGCTGCATATGATCAATTTAATTGCCAAATCGATTCAAAAGGGGATTGTAAATCTGCTTCAATGCGTTCATTCTTTTCTCGATCTAATGTCGTCTTACTTACGCTAAATATACCTAAGTTTTCGGGCGTTTTTAGCGACTGGTCTACCTTTATTGCGAAATTTAAATCAATTATTGACACTAGCCGAGGGTTATCAACTTTAGAAGAGTTGCAATATTTATTGGCGCTACTCGGAAAAGTTGCGTTAACTATGATACAAAATTTATCTCTTACTGAAACAAATTATAAAGTTGGACTTGAATTACTAGAAAAACGCTATTGTAACCCCAAAAGGGAAATATCATTTTATTGTAATTGTTCACTTAATAAACTTCCTTCGATTGACAGTCGTTCAGTGAATTCTATTAGAACATTCTTAGATCAGCTATTATAGTGCTTCAATCGAGCTCTAACGTGAACTTCAATTAGATCATCGCTCTAAACCAGTCTCGGCTTTGATCGTTGAAACCTCAACTTGTAGACTTTGCAAAAAATCGTCTCATAAGCCAGCTGAGTGTCCACTATTCGCGGGAAAACCCTCAAGGAAAGCTTTGATCTGGTTAAACAATCAAAATTGGGTACTAATTGTTTAGGACATCATTTTATGTCGTTATGTAAATCCAAGGTTACTTGTCGGTCATGCTCAAAGAAACATTCCTCTCTGTTACACTTTAAATCTTTGAAAAACGTTGTCGAGCCCGCTCCTGTTGTTGAATTAGATGGCGTAAAATCCAACGTTAGTAGTGAGAAGGTAACATCACTACATTGCTTTGTACGACCCTTGTTCGTCTAAAGGTATTCGAAACCATCTATCTAATGCTGTTTCAGCTGATCCTTCCTTCGACTCTCCGACTCTTATTGACGTTCTTCTAGGCGCAGATCTTGCTACTACAATCTTTACTGGAACACCACAGCAGTTAAGATCAAATCTTCCTTACGTAATTCCAACAGTGTCTGCCTTGATGGGCTTAGTTCCACTATATAATCGCTAGATCTGTAATTGATACGGCAAGTCATATTTCGTTCGCCACGGAGCATTCTTCTCAACAGTTGCAATGCAAACGCAATCGATTCACGGGTCCTATTACAGGAATTGGCCAAATGCCTACTCAAGGTAATGGCATTTGTTCTTTACACGTTACTACTTTTTAGGGACAAATTATATCCAAAGCGTAACACTTTTGTATTTTGAACAAAATTACTAACTTGCCTCGGGTTTTCATTAGCAAAGATGTTAGAAACCATCTATCTAATATTGTTTTAGCTGATCCTCCCTTCGACTCTCCGTCCCCTATTGACGTTCTTCTAAGCGCAGATCTTGCTACTACAATCTTTACTGGAACACCACAGAAGTTAGGATCAAATCTTCTTTACGCAATTCGAACAGTTTTTGGATCTGTCGTGATGAGCTCAGCTCCATCTTTCTTCCCGTTCACCAGAAACTCTGTTGACCCTTTACCAACAATTTCGGTTTTAAATTGTTCCATTGATGAGAGTCTCTGCCAACTCCTGCAAAACTTTTGGCTACAAGAAGAGCCACCTCTTGCATCGAAGTTTTCACCTGAAGACCAATTCTGTGAACAGCTTTATAGTACAACTACAACTAGAATGGACAACGGTCGATATCAAGTTCGCCTTCCGTTTAAGCCAAACACAACTTGTGAACTCGGGTGATTTATTTGAATTTGCTTCTCGCTGCTTCCAATCCTTGGAACGAAAGTCCTTGTCCAACTCTGAATTCAAACATAAATACGTCAAATTCATGAATGAATATTTGTAATTGGGACATATGGAACAGTCCTAAGTATTTCATTTCCCATCACGGAATTTTCAAATCAACACGCCAAATAGAGAGTGGTTTTTAACACTAGTGCACTTCCTTCATCTGGGGTTTCACCAAATCATCTGTTGTGCACTGGTCCGAGACGAAAACCGTTCATCACTAATATTACTATTCATTTTCGTCTATTCCCTTTTGTATTTACCTGTGACATTAGACAAATGTATCGCCAAATCGCAATACATCCCGACGATCAACCGTTTTCAGTGTATCATGTGGCGCGAACTGCCAAGCGATCCTATCCAAACTTTCTTATTAACTACCGTTACCTATGGCGTAACGTCCTCACATTTTCTTGCCCTTCGAACTCTAAAACAATTATTTAGCGACGTAGGAAAGGATTTTCCTGAAGCCTTAAAACTATCACAAGAAAATACCTTTGTTGATGACATCATTGCAGGTGAATTGCCTCTTAACAGTACGATGTCCCTCAAATGTGACTTCATGAGCCTGCTTGCTTATGGGTACTTTAATTTGCGGAAATGGAGTAGCAATTCCGCTGACCTGCTGAAAAAAATTCCCAGCGAGCATCATGAACCCCTTTTGTTTGTTTCACCCTCAACATTACCTTCCATATCGATGCTTGGACGTTCATGGAATCCTGATTCTTATTACTTCATAATTCGTTTCCCCCCTTTATCCCACCTCCTTGCTTCATCAGTGACCAAACGGCAAATGTTGTCGAATATTTTTCAAATATATGACCCTTGTGGTTGATTATCACCGTCGGTCATGATGGCAAAATATTTCATGCAACAGCTTTGGCTATCTTCTCTCAATTGGGATGACACCCTTCTACCTGCACTTTCGTCCGTGTGGATAAACTTTATACAAAGGAGATCCTAATTCATCGTATGGTTCTGGTTCTACAATGAGCCTAGCAACTTCATGTCTTTTGCAGCGCCTCGGAACGAGGTTACGCCGCTGTTCTATATTTACGATCACATTCTGCCGATTCAATCTCTGTTTCATTACTTCTCTGTAAAATTCGGGTTGCACCTTTAAAGAAAATCTCCCTACCCCGCCTAGAGTTATTAGAAGCTATTTGCTGAGTGCCTTAACCCATAGCGTGCCACTGTTGTTGAAAAAACACGTTTGCTCTGACTCGATTTACCTTTGGTGTGATTCTATCATCATATTTACTTGGATCCAAACACCTTCGCACTGTTTAAAGGCCTACGCCGCAAATCGAACTTCGCTTATACAAGAATATACCCAATCGGTATGGTGGTATCATATTTCTTCCGCAGATAATGCTGCTAACTTATCTTCTCGTAGTACATTGCCATCTGACTTGTTAGAACAAAGTTCTTGGTGGTACCGACCTGCTTGGCTTCCGTAACCAGCTGAATTCTGGTCGCATAAACCTCTTAGGCATCATGTTGATCCAAAAGATCTTGAATTAAGATCAACTTGTTTAGTCGCTTTACCTAGTACTTCCGTCAGCGATTTATTGCCTTATGTCTCGTCGTGTTCACGATCTGTCCGTATTGTCGCTCATATCTTTCAATCATGGTTATCTTTTCGCTACTCAACTTTTCTCGCCAGTTATCGTGCTTCAGAACATGCAATCTGCAAATATATTCAATTCATAACCTTCGCAGAGAGATAAAGAATCTTATGTGTAACAAATCGTGTTCAAAACTGTTCAAAGGTTATGTCCCTTCCTGGACCAAGGACATCTGCAAGTAGGAGGAAGATTGAAGCACGCAAATATAAATTATTCTAGTAAGCATCCTATTTTGGTCCCAAAGACTCATCGTTTAGTTGATGCTCTATCGATTACTATCATTTAACATATGCCCATTGCGGTCTCACTCTACTTCAACCGCTTATTATGTAACGATTTTGGATTGCTCATGCTCGTCAATTGATTCATTCACGCTTAAATAGGTGCATTAAGTGCTTCCGTGCCAAACCTACACATTTTTTCCCACTCATGGGAGAGCTGCCAGTGTCTCGTGTTAACCCCTCTCCTCTCTTCTTCCACGCTTGTATGGACTATGGTGGACTTTTCCACGTGATAATGTCCACTCTTCGTAAACCATAAGCTGGACCTTTCCACGTGAAAATATCCACCCTTCGTAAACTCTTGGTTATTAATGGCCTACTTACCTGTGCGTGTTTGTTTGTTTTGCCACCAAGGCCGCCCACTTAGTGGTTGTTATGGACTTATTTACTATCGCTTTTATCGATGCCTTACATCGTTTCATCAGTCGTAGTGACATACCCGCCCACCTTTACTCCGATTGTGAAACTAATTTCATCGGGCTCATGCCCAACTGAGACGTCTACTCAAATCATCCAAGACCGATCTTGACGTTCAGTAATCTTTTCTCGACTATGCCGCACTTCAAGGCATTACCTTTCATTTTTTACCTCCTGCAAGCCCAAACCAAGGCGACTTATGGGAAAATTTAGTTAAAAGCGTCAAGTATCATCTTACTCGAGTACTTGGCACCTATATTCCTACACTGAGTCCTTTTATCACGCTCATCACTCTAATCGAAGCAATACTTAGTTCGAGATCCTTCTCGGCCTTGTCGGTTGATCCCAATGATTTTTCACTTTTAACACTTGCACATTTTCTTGTAGGACGATCTCTGCCAGCATTTCCTGAGCTTGAATACGTCCATACGCTTGACAACCGATTTGGACATTTTCAGATGGTCCGAGCCTTAGCGCAGCGTGCTTGGAAATGTTGGAATTTAGAGTATCTACCTTATTTGCAACCTAGATCCAAGTGGACTTTCGAAACTCTGAACCATGGCATCAATGATCTCATATTGTTATCAGAACTCACCGATTCTACCCTACATTGGCCCGTTGGACGAGTTATTTAATTGCACCCTGGTAAAGATAACGTCGTTTATGTAGCGCGCATCCGCAACTCCAAAGGTGACTACCAATGCCCGGTTGCCAAGCTATTTCGCTTGCCTTAATTCTAATTGTTCGTTACAGTACCTATACCTTAATTTATTCTTTTGGTTTATTATATAGTTTTAATCCCTCGCGGAACCGCCTTTTCTTATTTTGTCGGTTCAATGTTTAGGAACTATTAGTTTTTAAAATTCCGCGCCTTTTTATTTTTAAGATTTCACATGTAGTAACTAATATAGTTATCACGCAGTGCAGTCCAGATCTAGCTTTCGATCTTAATATCTCGTGACGCTCCAACCGCTTTATCGATTGTTCATCGCTTTTGTTAAGTGATCCGCTTATATCTGTACAGGGTGATACGTAAGTACGGGCCGCTACTTCAGAGGCGTATTCTAGATGTAAATCTAAGACGAAACTACTAAGAATTTTTTTTCTAAAATGCCTCCTAAAAAGGTATAGCTCTCTAAATATGGCGCCAAAAACACTTTTCCAGTCACAGCTATCATACAATAAGAGATAAATTGATGAGATTTTGGATTTAACATGATTATCTAATTTGCTACCACAGTCCTAAATTAAAATTTGAAAATGCTCAGAGGCGTCGGTTATCGGGGGTGGGGGGCAGAGAGTACTTATTTACTGATAAATTTTTTATGCTACGGAATTTGGCAACTCTAGTATCATAACCACGAATACCAATGATACACACGAAAAAAAGGAACTCTTGTATGAAGTCGTTCAGGGCAACTATTTTCGAGAAAAAAGCACTTTTGTAAACGGCTGCCGCTAAAACTGTGTTTTCTAATTGTATTGGTTTATTCCTCAATTGGAAAAAAGTAAGGGTCAAAATAAAAAAAATTTAATTAGAAATAAAGAAAAAAGTCCACATAAACGAAACTCTATAGTAAATGTTCAAAATGATTGCCTCCACCTAAAATGCATTGTTCTGCATGTCTTCTGAGGGACGATCTTACCCTTTCACAAACACCTGGCGTGTTGCGAATTTGGTTAAAGCCGTCTTCAATACGTTGACGGAAATCGTCTATGTTGCTGACAGGCTTAGAATAGACGATTTGTTTTAGATACCCCATAAGTAAAACTATAGGGGATTTAAATCAGGGGATCTGGCAGGTCATGGCATAGGTCCTCCTCGTCCTATCCACTGCTCGGATACCATGTTGTTCAAAACTTCTCCAGCCGTTGCACTAAAATACGCCGGTGCTCCAAAATAACCTGGTGCACCATCGTGCATAAACCATATTTGTAGCCTTCCTGCTATTGGAACAACTTCGAATAGAGGGGGCAACTCATTTTCTAAAAATTACCTGTATGCCGCTCCTGTTAGCTGCTGTGTCAGCATAAAGGGCCCAATTCTTAAATCACCAATTATTTCTTCCCAAATATTAAGCGAAAACTGTCGCTGGTGTCTTGACTGAATAATTGTCCAAGGATTTTCGTTTAGCCTTTGATGAATATTATGGTAATTCATTTTACCATCTCTGGTAAAGCTTGCCTCGTCGGTAAATAACACAAACGATGGAAAATTAAGGTCAACTGGCACATTTCTGTACCAACCAGTTACAAAATGCTACTCTCGGCGCAAAATCTGCTGGTAATGGTATGGGTAGAGTTGATTGAATCGTAGAATTCGCCAGATAGTCATGCGATTTACACCCTCCGCCAAAGCAAGTTGTTTAATACTTATGGTATGGTCTTCTTCAATTTTATCAAGCACATGCTCTTCTAATGTAGGGTTTCGTATTACGGCTGGTCTGCCAACACGGTACACTTTTCTTGGAATTAAAGATCCTCTTTCCCTTAGCCGCGAATGAATTGTTTGAAATAATTTTTCAACTGGTAGCCATATGCCAGAAAAATGCGCCACATGGAGTCGCCTTGCTTTAGGCCGGTTTCAGTTTGAAAGGCCATACATTAGATGCATGTCTGCCATTTCTTCAGTGGAAAGATTGGCCATTTTTAGAGTTTATCACAAACCACCAATCCACAAAAACAAATTAACAGCAAACTAATAGTAGTTACAGACACAGTAACAGCAACAATTGATTTAATACCAATTGACAGCAACTTGTCCTTTGTTTGACTGCTTTGTTACAACAGGCACTTAAAAATTAGAAAACAGTTTTAGTGACAGCCGTTTTAGAAGTGCGTTTTTCTCGAAAACGGTTGCCCTGAGCGACTTCATACAAGAGTTGGTCTTTATGATTATGATACTAGAATTGCCAAATTTCGTACCATAAAAAAGTTATGAGTAAAGAAGTAGCCCCTCTTCCCCTCGCCCATAACTGACGTCTCTGAGAATTTTCAAATTTTAATTTAGGACTCTTGTAGAAAATAGGACAATCATGTTAAATCCAAAACCTTATCAATTTTTCACTTATTGTTTGATAGCTGTGATCGAAAAGGCGTTTGTTTGGCGCCACCTTTAGAGAGCTATATCTTTCTTAGGAAGCATTTTAGAAAAAAATTCTTAGTAATTTCGTCTTAGATGTGTATCCAGAATACGCTACTGAAGTAGTGATCCGTCCTTATGTGACACCCTGTATAGTTAATTACATCTTCATCCGTTATAGCTGACGAAGAGATAAAAGCTGCGATCCTTCATATATCCTTTTGTTCCTTTCCTTAGCATTCCAGGTCGACGCTGTGTATATTAAATTCCAGCTAGCACGGAGAAGTACCAATTCTTTTGTATTCGTTCATTAACCGTAATTATTCGAATAACATTAAATCCATCGGTACCATATCTTATAGCCAACATTTCATATTGATAGTTTAATATTTAATTATATTGTATGCTCCACATAATTTGTTCCTTCTCGCTAGATATTGTAAAATATCTCCCAAACATTTGGTGGGATTCATACTGGATTTTTTTTTCAATATAGGTTTCAATAATTATTTACAGTAAACTAATATTGTATTTATATTTCACTAAAGTTAGTTTATAATTTTGTACATAATTATACATAGGTAATGGTATTAAAGAAATAATATTTGATTTCTGTGTTCCTTATCTAATACAAATTTACCAACTTCTAAGAATTCACTCATGTCATTTTTACAATTACTTATTTGTCGCCTATTTAATAATGCAATAAATAATTTTGATTAATTTCTGTGAATTTGGCATTCATTTGTTCGATTACTTTTGTTTATTTATTAGATATTGCCTCATTTTAAATAAATATTTGTTTATCAAAATTTCGTTAGATTACCTTGATTCAACTTGATTATTATTTGTTTCTTTCTAATTTTCTTTGCGGAAATTTTATTAAAAGAACTAATAACACATTAATTTGACGATTCATTAAAAATTTTCTATAAATTTATCCTTCTCTCGATACTACGTACGAATGTCGAGTAATGACTTGTCGCTGTTACACCTTGTACACACCTCTTACTTAAAGCAAAACGAACATATAGCACAACATGCAAGAAGCAGTTGGGAAGCGTTTCATTGAGTATATTTCTAGGTATTAAATATTTTTAGTTTGTTTATTATTGGTAACAGGCACTTACCGAGCAGAAAGTTGCATAATTTAAAAATTGATGTAGATTTTGTTTCAGTACTTTTTTAAAATACCAAGTTACTAATTATATAATTCATAAAACCATCTTGATTTTTTTTAGTAATATGAATAGATATGCTATTTAATTTTTTTTAAACATTCCAGATCCTCAAGCATCGCGAGCCCTAGATAACTTTATTTTTTATCTATGCTAATACACGCCATTGAAAGTGGTAATATGTATATAACGTAATAGCATAGAAAGATAGTCACGATATTAACATAACATGGAAAATGGAAAAACATGTCTACTCAGAAACGACCCTTTTATTTTGATATCTTTCAAGAATGAATAAATTAAGGGACAACAATTGAACCATAAAAATAGCATTATTTTGTTATTTATTTAATGCTTTTAAACAAATATTGCTGGAAGGATTGAAAATGGAGAGTTAGGTTTTGGTGGTGCTACTGGTTTTGTCAATAAAAACAAAATTATTTAACTTATACTATTGATTTCTAAAATACCAATTTTGAAATACAACTTAGATGCTTTTATATTCAATTTAAGGTATAAGTACGTAATAAACACTTTTCCTATATCTGTTCAAAATCTGTAATCCAGTCAAAGGGACTTCTGCTATTTGCGTATAATGCACTCAATTATTATAGTAAAACAATATTACTTTCGAGGTTTATGAAATCGTTAGTATAGATTAAGTCTTCCGGGATTCTGTAGCCTGAACGCAGACCAAAATGTAAGTACTCTGTGGTTCATAACATCTATATTATTATCTTTCATTTCTATTGATTTCTATTGGTTAATCGATATGATGAATTTAAATTAATTTAAATCATGGCACACAATAACCGTATTCTTAAAAGTTATTTTAGCCTGCACTTTAATGGTTTACACCACTGAATGTTTCGCCACTTACCAAGGGTTATATTAAATCCCGTTTTCAATAACTTTTTATAACCAGTTCATTTCAGTGGTAAAATTGATTTAAAAAAGATCTGAGTTTTGACAGTAAATGCCAATGCTCTCCTTTTAAACCTATAATTTTCAGCTTTAAGTAAATCAATTATTGCGCGGTATTACGTTAAGTATTTCGCATATCCGTTTGAAACGTAAATTAGTATCCCCCTTTACGATTGCGATTATTTGTTTTAACATAGGAAGTGAATATCCATGTATTTTAAAGTTACATTATATTGCATCATATTTCGGGGAAGTAATTCTTCCTAAACTCTCGTACAGGCGTAGGAATTCATTACCTCGAATGTTGTGTGTACCGATACGTTTTCGGTTGAACCAAAGATTGTAAATGTAATAGATTGGAATGAATAGATAGGTATGAGATATGGATCTCGCATACCCATCTTACCGTGAATCAGCAGCGTTAGGTAGTTAAACTCGAATAAAGTAAATATCTTAAGCCTTGATAGCTCTTCAACTTCTATTAAAAGGCCGAGAAGCTCCAAAATTATGTAAATAATTTACATAAGTGTCTTCCTTTTAAACTTTTTGTGGTGTGAAAAATTTTCAGATCTTACCGAACATGTGGTGTTTTCACAATTGGCTTCTAATGAACACACTAGTTACAGATTCAAACAAATTTGGAATCAATTGCAGTGTATACTGACGTAGGAAGATTTACCTACCTATTAGCCTTAGCCTAATTATTTATGCGCAGGTTCAGAAAAGGTGTCATAAACAATTTTATCCCCTTTTTACGATTTACCAACTTCTTAAATTAGAGAAGCACTTCTTATTACCGTAAACAGCATTTCACATGTGAGTTAGATTTACGCATACGGCGAGTCCGATTTATTAAAAATTCGTTACGAATCTAGTTCGCTGACTTTTTACCGAGAAATCAATGTTAAAAGCTGTTTAAATCTGACATCAGTTTAACTAATCACATTTCCAAGTTAAATAAATAACATTGCCAAGCTACTTCATTTGCACATTTAATTATTCCCGAGCAATTTCCTAACGATCAAGCTCTTTGGTATAATGTTTAGAGGGTTTTAATTAGGTTTTAGAACAATTAAATGGCATCGGCAGCATTTCTGTTCGCATTTTGAAATACACGTTGAGTTTGTACGGTAATTATTGAGAATTTAAATTTTGAATGTAGTAATAAAACCATTCAAGGAAGCTCCTTTTTTTACCCAAAAGTGGCAAAATTTGATTTGGTCTAAGCTTATGCGAAATATTGACAGATTATTCAGCTTTTTTTATGAAATTCAGTTACATTTTCGAAATATTGTCTATTTATCTGATGAAACAAATTAATTTTATTTAAATAAGGATCCTTTGGTTGTCCTAAAACTTCAAAAACACGTTTCATGAAGCAGGTCTAGATATCTTTCCAGTATAGCATAGGCGAGCAATCTAGGATCTGGTCAAAAAGCTTGGTGTTCTATTTGCGAAGAATAATATAAAAATTTTGAATCGAACTTTGAATTAAAACCTGTTAACTATAAGATCTCATACCAGTGCAATAACTGTTTAAACATCTTATCATAATTTGAAATCACCCCAGCGTCGAATTCGGTTACAAGTTGTCACGGTCCTTTTTCGCATCGTGACAAACTATAAATTTAATTTTAAAATTTAATTGCCTTTCCGTTTAGTGCGCCTATGAGCGAGCGCTTTCTTTTAATGTACATAAGTTTAGTTAACTACAGTTTTTCCATTCATTTCTTCGAATAGCTATCCTATAATTAATTAACGATTCCTTTTATATTACTCCGTCCTCTTCACTTTATTTCTTCAGGGTTTTAGCGATACGCGTCTGCAAAGAATTTGACTTGCGCGCTATCTAATCTTTTTATATGCTCCATTTGAAAAACCGCATTCGAGTTGTGATATTCATAGTGAATTGTTTGGTGCGAATCCATTTGTCTTTCTACTGCTTTGTTACTTTGAGAAACCCATTTTTGGTTAAGATGGGGTGAGTTTCTTCAATAATATAATTAATTTTTTTTTGCTCTTTCTTAATTCATAGTTTCTTCTGTATCTGCTTGATTCCTCCGTCGGCAGTTTACATTAATTGATTACCGTCTTCATGGCTGACTAGCATTTTGATGGTCGACTCGAATGAGGCACGCTTAATCTACTCTTCGAGGGATGCTGTGTAGCTGTCTATGGACCCTTTTGAGTTCCAAGGAGCTTTCCGTGTACCGCTGCCTACTTGGGTTCCCTTTTGTCTCTACTGTAGGCCCATTGGGTTTTGGGGTTGTTCTTGGACGGTGGTCGCATAGTAGCCTAGTTACGTGTCACCTACTCTCATAATGCCGAGACGGTCTGTCACAACCTTTTACTTTTTTTACTGTTTATAATATGCTTTACCATTTTCTTTTATTACTAT
>JAHWXV010101988.1:0-11823 GCA_024586415.1 Phrixothrix hirtus
TATGCTTTTAAATTAATTTTAAAGTTTACAATTTAGGTGTATAGGAAAGTCACTGACGTCAATAAATTCAAATTAAATTTAAAATGTGTAAGAGAAAGTCTGGTGTTGTATCACACCATATTTTTAAATTTAGTTTGTTAATCTATTTAGTACTTGAAAAGAATATTTGGATACCCGCTATGCATTTAGCTATAATTAATTTTAAGGTGTTGAAATGATCTTTTGAACCTTCACAATATTTGTCTTAAGATCCATACAATTATATTATTTGCGTGAATAATTAGTACAAGATATGCGCTACAAATTATGTATAAGAGATTTTGTTAAAAAATATGTTTAAAATTCGAAGGTATTTTTTGAAATTAAAAATATCTTAAGCTTTCTATAAACCATTTCCTTTAGGTCAACACATTATTATTTGAAAAGCTGCAGTAAATTGTAGCATGGAACAGGCGTTAATAGATTAATGTATACAATAACTCAAAAAGTTCCGTTAAAGGTCGGCTTCAAATGATTTATTCCATTCGTGTAACAAAAACATGCCCTTAATAGGTTTTAGTTAGAGTAATTCAAAGTTTGAGTAGAATGAATCCTATAAACTAGCAACTTAAGAATTTTTTGTTTGAAAAAGAAATAACTTGAAATCACATTAGGATCGGAATTACGAGCATTCCACTTTGAAAGATTCATAAGCTTTTTTAGAAAAAGGTGACAATAAGTCTAGAAAATAAAATGTTGATATCTAGAAACTTTCTGAACTACATACTCTTAGAAGCTTTATTGGATAAACTAATCGCAACTTGTCGGCAGTAAAGAATACTCGAACAAGTTTTGCTGTTTTTTCGTGATGAATTTATTTTGTATATCCATATCAGAAAGAATTAAAAGAAAACGTTTCTATTAATTTATAAAAACTAAAAGAGTGGCTAATGAAGCAAGTGATAATAGTTGAAAATTAAATACTATATTTATTTAAAAATCATTGTGAACTATTTAATTAGAAATTTTAGCGGTAATCAGCGAACTGAATTATTACTTTAATCATATAATATTTAGAAAATCGCTGTGTAAGTTTTTAATTATTTTAAGTTATTTAGTTCTTATATCACATAGAGGGAAAATCAAACAGGCGAGAGAATTCATTTTAAAAAATGGAAAATTTGTTTTGAATTACAGCTCCAGTAACTTTTTATAGAAACTATTATTATCGGGATTTTACTAGTCCTATGTGCTTAACTGCAAAGACTAAGGCTATTGGTTTTAATTCAATTCAATGTTTAGGGTTTCTTTTATTTTGGTGTGCATATACTAAACTAATAAAAGTGAAGGTTATAAAGATATTGTAGGAATCGATATTAACACATTTTAAATTCCTTTCAGCTAAAGCTTAGAGAATGTCTAAAATTCCGTTTTAGCTACTTTCTATTGGTATTCTCTTCTCTTATGAAATGCTCTATTTTCAAGAATTTAATATTGACTTCAAAGGAAGAACTTTGTTCGCTGTGCGTAGGTGTAGAATAGCCTAGATGTAGCAAACGTATATCACTACTATATTACGAATGAATTTGATTCAGTCTTTCTTTCAAACTTGTTGCTTGACAGCATCACTACAAAGGAAATTCGAAGTTACGCCATATTATTAAATGATTGGCTTAGTATATGCTTTACACCATTTCGCTAAATTAATTTAACCATATAAAATTATTAAAATCGCAAAAGTGTATCTATTGCAAAAGTTATGGGTATTATATTAATTAATATATGTATTTCATTGTTAATCACGTAAATTGGTTATATAATAAAGCACAACTGTATACAGTTGGATTCTAATTATAAATTAATTGTGAAACTGTATAATGGAACTACCCTTTGATATGGTATTCTACCTTTGACAGTGTAATTAACACAAGAAGAGTATCTGCTTATATAAATGTGTAAATCTAAGTGATTTTATACTGCGCATAATTATAAATATAGAGTCGTTACTTAAAGTTAGAAATAGCCGAAGTTCATATTCTACTTTGAATTAAAATAGTTTTTAAATATTTAAAGGCAACTATTAAGTTACGTAATTAATTAATATCATCTATAGCACACAAAAATCAGGTGAACAGTAAATTCCCATGTTACCCCAATTTCAATTTGCCTTCGTGTAATATTAAATTATATATTAAAAAGTGCACATATAGAGGGTGTAGCATTTTAAAATTTTAAAAAGCTATACTTACTATTAATAAAAATAAAACAATTTCGTTTATTTGTATAGTTCTTCCAGTTAATCTCAGAAATCAATTCAGCCATTTAAGTTAGACATTGGAACACTAAAATTGTGAACATAAGGATGCGATGTCGTCAATCATAAAGGATGTAATAAAATAGTGTATACAAAATTTGTTGTTTGAAACGATTTCAATGATAAAAACAATGGCAATATATTACAATGGTATAATAGAGATACATGAAACCATTATAAGATATATCCAAATATAAGCATGAAATTCGGGCACCCGACAATACGCGGGCTAAGGAAGCTATAACTCGATAAATTCAAACTATTACCTTAAATTCCAGCGATTGATGTCACATTGATTAAATGTCATCATCAAAATCAAGCAGGTGCAGTTAACTTCTTAATACAAACTGCAGGAAAGTTTCCAAAACGTTGTGAATGAGAACCAATTTAGGAGGTAACATAGATGGCTAGAATACTCAACGTGTATCAAACCAGCTGAACAATATCTGCACTTAAACTAAGAAAACGCTTAATTTGTACTTATAAAATAGCTTTCTCATACTTATTCTGAAATATGCTGAAAATTCAATTCACTAAACAAAACAGTACCAAAAATATCGGTATAATGAAAATAATCGAATATTAAATTATCACCCAAGCATAACATATGCTATTTAACACACGACAAAAACTAGCTATATCTAAGATGTCTTTCTAAATGAATATTCATTAGATATTAAACAATTATAAGTTACCTAATAATTCAAACTGGTTACATAACTCTTACATATTGTGCCAACCGTGAAATCAAATCTACAATTATTTTATTTGACATAACTTTTTAAACACCTGTTTCATATATAACACTATTTATTTATACTACTTGTCAAGTTATTCATGTTCGCCAAATAGAGTAACTGCTGTCTAACGAAAGTTGTTTGGCGTTAATTTAATTGTGAATGTTAATTTAAAACACCTCGTGATCTAAGTGTACTTGCATATAGAATAGAATTTCAAAACCTATATTCAAATAATACCCAATGACGCATACACGAAAAGACCAAAGGTGGTGTTAGGGAACCCCACTTTGTAACTGCGAAAAGAGAATTGAGGGACTGAAGATCAGCGGTAACTTTGAAATACCTGTAACTAATCTTGTTCAGATAAATATTAACTAATAACATAGAGTACAATTTATCACAAGGTTTCAGGCTTAAAAATATTTGAAATGAAGCGTATAATTAAAATAATCCTTTATATTCAAGGCAAATAAAACAATAATAGATAACCATTCTTTAAAGTACGTCTTTCAGCATAAAATACAGTAAACCTATCAATAGTTAGTCAAAAGTATTAACTATTAGCAGAAGAATTTCATAGTAACTATTTCTTAATATTAGAAAAGTATAAATACGTTAAAATTTAGCGAAAATGCATTAAATAAATTAGTTGATTTGTAAAATTCCTTTTACAATTAAAATATATCCACACGTCATTGGATATTTATTTAAAATACAAATTGATGTTACCACAAATCTAGCGTAACAGATATATAATGCTGACTTTGCTTCCGCTCTCCTCATGAGTAACCTACCCTAATTCAAATTTATCAACTATTTTTCCACTATTCTAGAAGGTCTTTATTAAATGACGGAAACTAATAAAATGCTAATTGGATAGAACCAATCTACCACTAAAATCAATGGACAGAATTCAAATACAGTTAAAGTTCACTTGTGAAATATTTTTCTTAATTAACAATTGATGAACTGATAATCATTTAGTAATAACTGATAAATCAATAAATAATCTTATGTTACTGTTTAGCAGAAAAATTAAAATTTAGTATATGTAGCGCTAAACAAGTTGCACCCAAATGCTCCCAATGCAATCTAATATCTGAGAAAAATGCAAATACTCCAACTCCAAAGCTTCAATATCAAGTTTCCAGCCACAATTGTTTAAATCGGCCAATTATAAATGCAAGGCTTCATTAGAATTCAATAATAAACCCCAAAAAATTACTAACGAGTAGAATAACGTCAATAAGACCAATTAAGTCCTTAAAATTAAAATATCTGTGATTATTTAATAAAATTTGAGAACTATTCTAACAATGAGCGGTCCAACAAAAATGGACGGAAGATAATAATTTATTAATAATTATAATGAGAGCTCAAAAATTAGGCAAATAAATCACTGGTTACGCTTTAAATATAACCAAGTCTAGTGGGTGACGATGTCATCTCTAAACTCTGACACTATTATGACGAAATAATAATTCTACATGACGCACTTTGCTTTTCTATAGAGTTGACCTTTTTTCACCCATTTCTCTGTGGATTTCAAGCAATAAAAGTTATTTAACCTTTCAGTACTCGCTTTAATATTAGTTGTTAAGTACTCGCGCATGATCTACAAGGCAGGGTCGGTTCCTGCTGTTTGCTGAAGTTGTTTTCCTTTTTAAACTCTTTTGCAAGTTCCGTATCCTATCAATGTTTAATATATTTACGTAATAAATATATATTTATATAAAAAATGATTATGTAATATGAAGGATTGATTTCCTTGTGTGCTATAGCCCTTGTGTGCATACTTGGACACCCACGAGTATTGGCGCACAATCCTGATTGAAAAAACAAATTACTATAAATATCGACTCAATT
This sequence comes from Phrixothrix hirtus, assembly GCA_024586415.1. NCBI lineage: Eukaryota > Metazoa > Arthropoda > Insecta > Coleoptera > Phengodidae > Phrixothrix > Phrixothrix hirtus. The sequence goes on from JAHWXV010101988.1 coordinate 4,900, forward strand.
AACTGTAAAAAATAAGCTAAAACTTATTAATTTTAACTTACAAGCTTCACCCAAGAATAAGATACCAGCTCTAGCGCCCAGTCCGCTATACTGTATTGGTATGTAACTTTATGTAAACTCCACTTACACACTTCCCGCTGCGTGGGATACTATATATTAATGAAAGGTACGTGAACATGACGAAGCACACCCTCTACCTTTAAAGATATGCGTAATTTCGTTTACAACCGGTCTACTGCACCGTACGCAAGTAACGAAGAGTTAACGAAGTATGGCAGTCAAAATGCCTTTACATAATACAGTATACACTAAACGAAAAACAACAAATTTCAAACAGCCACTGGCATTTGATCTTAAATTGTGTTACTATTACTGTTCTGTTCTCAGAAACTAGCCATATGTTAATTTTGTCGATTCGTACGATAGTTGTTAGTTACAAAGTATCGATTGTAATTAAAGGATTTGATGATTTAGCTTAAAATGATCTCTATTCTTTAACATAAACTAAATTAGAAAACATCAAAACATATTAGCAAAGCTCCTCCATCATTGTCATAAAACGTTTAAGATCATTATGTTAAACGTTATACGTTATACGATAAATACCTTATAGAAAGTATTATAACTAGCTGCTCGTTTAAGCAAACTAAATATGAAGTACTAAAGATATATAAACTCTTGGCGTATGTAACGGATAGTAACTATTTTATGTTTCTAATTAACAGTATTTTTATTATAGTAACATTGTAGATGAATATTTAAAAATATTTAAAGATTTAATGAAACGCATTAGTAAAGAGAATAGTATATAATTGCAATGGAACAGAACGATGCTACGCACATTTTCAGGATGATGTCAATAACTTAGAACTTACAAGTTTTCACGGCTGGACAAGGAGACGATGTGGGACAAAAGTTAGTATTTAATCAGATGTTAGGCAAGTTCTCAACTGCCTATGACAATAGCCAGGCGTAGATAAAACTGTTTAAATGGATAGAGCGCTACTTCATCTGTGAATGATTATGCAAACCTTCGGTATGGTGACCAGGATTCGAAATCACTCAGGATGTCGTAGTTTTTAAGATGCGAAAACGCATTATACACGCCACTAATTGTACAAAAAATCACTGAATTTTGAAATCAAACGATATCTTATACGGCAGCTACAAATAAAAGTACCTTAAAAGTAACTTGTATAAATAAAACAGATTAATAGAATAAAAGCACGTGTAGTCTAACAGTCCATAAGGTATAGTTCAAAAACTAAATTATCAGAGACGCTATCTTTGGCTGTAGATTCAACGATTTAAAAATTAACTATTCGTACATTTAAACTGAATTCAATTTAAAAGTAAGCAAATAAATTACAAAAATTAGCGCAATATATTGATTAAACAAATTCGTTTAAAATCTGAGGTCTATTAAGGTAATTCTCTAATGTAAACTAATTTCAGCTATACTTAGCGATTTCGTAATTTATAATGGTACTAAATTATAGAATTTTTATAACTGCACTGTTCATAAACCTTCATTAGGTTGGTAAGAAGACGAAGATAATTGGAAGTGACTTACGTGGGTATGGAGGCGGCGTCCGCTGAAATATTTCGGAGGATAGAAACAGATTCCCCCACCTGGGTTCTTCAGAGAACGGTTATGGTGATTGAATGATCTGTAACTAACGGTAACCTTCGGTGGTATAATATTACCCCATTCTATGTTCCATTGCGGGATAGTTGAAATCAGGCACTGATTTAAAAAAATAAACGGGAGGCATCCTTGTTTATATATTTACTTTTCATTAACCCATCACAAAATCTCCTTTATAGTATAATCTCTTTTGAGCTAACCATACAATGGGGCTGTCCTCTTTAGAAAGAAAAAGTAATAAATAAGAATGAAGTAAAACTTAAAAAAAATATTTACTACAGACAATTATCATTCCTAATGAACTGCTTCTAACCCTAAATTTACCTATGGGCATTACCCTCAAATTTTCTACATTTGCTTTTACTAAATTTTTCTTTTACTCTTTGAGATTCGACATGTGATAAAGTTCATAATGCATTTGAAAGTTTAAAGGGGTTGTTCATTCATTTTTATGATACAGTGCTAATAACAGAAAATGTATTTTGCTTCTTAATGTAAAATAGAAAAATATCTTAAGCAGATACTTAGATAAAGGCAGAAAATTACACATTTAAGGCTTTTTTAAAAATGCATAAGAGGTTTATGAACGTAAATACAAATAATATTTAGAATAAAATATTAAATACTACTACTTAGCAAAGTGTTTTACAGTGAACCAAGCCAGCTATAGTAAGGTCATATGGAAATAGGTTAATAATTCAACCTAGAAGCTGTTATAAGTGGCCGTATTCCTAGACTGTATAATTCACCGATTAATTAAACAAACCAATTAATCATGGAAGTAAGATCAGATAGATTGAATAAATTAGTAATCGAGCGTTATCATGTATAATTAGTTTATTGTAGTTCTAGGAATGAAAAAATATTAAATAGGATTTTTCATGGAAGAATGGAAACAAATAAGGCCGAAATCACTAAAGGTCAGTTTGTCTTAAATTAGATTTTCTAACGACAACTAATTTACGCAAAATAGTTTTAAACTTATTTACTCTAACTACAATTTATCTCAATATAAATTTTGGGCGGCACAGGGAGGATTGTGTCTACATGAAATAGTTTTAAGAATATTTACAAAATACAATAGATTTTGAGAATAAACCTTAATATTACATTTAACTAATGTTCTATGTATAAATTGTAGTTTATATTTGCGCGAGATACGAGTTGTATAGCCAATCGCGTTTTTGAATCTCAAAGTTTAAGAGCTGTTAGAGGCTATCATTAGGTAACTGTCTCTACGGTATTTAGGATATTCTTTCGTTCTATTCAACAACACTTACTGTTTACCTGTAATTTTACTTTGATTTTTAATTTATTTGGGTGCCAGTCATACCCTTATCGGGAATAGTTCTAAGTGAGCGAGCCTTAAATATTTTTAATTAGCAGCCTTTACACGTTGTTTATCGTTTTGTAATGAGGTCAAAGCAACCAATAATTTGAGCTGCAGATAAAGACAATTCCTCCAATTGCTCCAACTTTAATACTTTTCTTAGTCTTTTCATCTACATCTAGGTTGTATTGTTGTAATTTAAGCGTTAACCAATTAAAACTAAATTTTTGTTAGTTAAGGTTAATTTGCGCCCTAAAACTTTGCATTTTGATATATGACAATTAGCAGTTATTGATATTTAAATTTCTAATGCTTAACTATTCCTAAACTAGCTTAACCAATTACAAAGGCTTTTCAATTGAATTTTGGTCTTTTTTGGTTTTGGGATTTTTGTTTGCATCACGTTCTTCGCATTTATGAATCTTTTCATAGACTATTTGACGTCGGTAAGTTGTTTTTACGGAATATTTATTATCCTATTTATTAGTTATTTATTTAATAATTATAATTTCAAGCTTTTTGAAGCCTAATTTAGACGTAGCAATAATGCTTCAATAAGGTGCAAGCAGTTAGCTTAACATAATATTCCCTAGAATTAACCGGAATTATAAATGAAAATGATATAAACCGTTTATGTGGAATTAATGGTATAACTTACGAAAATTCATTTCGCTCGTTTAGCAATTTTGTCAATACTAACTTTTTAAGAAAGCAATAGACGCCTTATAGATCTGGCATTCTATACTAGGCCTAGAGGTTATTCTCATAATAATACTTAAAAATTATACAAATGTTGTATAAACATACGTTTCCTTGTCAGCTTTAAAACAAGTGACACCAAGCAACTTTACTAAAACCGCAAAAAGGCTTTAAAACTAATTTACTAACGAAGGTGACAAATCTATGTCAACATATTATCTGTTAGAAAACACAATTTGCTCTACAAAAGTTAAAGAAGCATTATTTGATAACATAGTTAGAAGGATGATTAATCATCTTTCTCACGTAGCCATCTTACGCTGTTTTATTCTATACATATATAAGATCAGCAAATCTGGAATATTATTTCTACACCAGATGTTTATATTTTGATCACGAATGCTACTTTTAAAAAATGCATTTACATATATCAGGTTATATTCGCTTTTAATAAATTATATTAAATTACATTTCCTTCATTAAGATACCATTCATAATGAAATAATTAATTTTAGAATGACAGAGACTTTCTTGGTAGAATTCGCACATTACTAATGTAACGTATTATTTCTCTTTAGCAACTGGAAAGAATGGCTAGTTTAGCCAGTGGATAACGAGGGCCGTACTGTCAGTTATGATGTATTATCGTTTTACAAAATATGTAACATTCAGTTTCAAGCTGAATAACTGTTACTTGACATATGTATATTATTTGAAAGACAAATAGCACTACATGGGAATTATGTGTAAGTTCGGCGAATATCTCATAAGACATTTGGATAATCTTCTGCTGTTTACTAGATGTTTCTTTTCAAAAGTAAACGTCAGTTCAATCTAGCCACCTAGTTTAAGATAAATATTGAAATGCAATCTTATTTGATGTACATAGGTCAAAATCAGGTTATCAATTAATTATATCGTACTGTCAGAGGAAGTTATTGAATTATTGAAATCTATATTTAGGATTTTCTAATATGTAAAACATTTTAAATATAAAATTGACAGAGAAGATTTAGGATTTTATGCACAATTAAACTGAATGAAAACAATAAAATCTAGCAATACGTATGATAATGATTTATTGCATTTAAATAAACCTTTAGAAATAGCCTATAACTGTAATAAACATGTAAGTGCTTAATGTTAGGCTAATTTATATAGTTAATTCCTAATTATTAGAAAAAACTTTCTTCTAGAGAAGTGGTTTCATATCCAGCAAAACATTATGTAGTTACTGGTATGCGATTACGAAACAATGCCCTTACTATTTTACTTCTAAAGTAAAAATCTTTCAAAATACGCATTTCTGCTTAACGGTTTACCTTTGAACACGTATTATAACTTGGATTTCTATATAGTGTACGCTGTTACGAGGGGCACGATTTATGTTGTGAGCCTTGACAACACCGGGTGTCTAAGATCACATCTAATATTTGTAATAGAAAGTTTGACATTTTTGAGCATAACCTTATTCAGAACATTTTGGCATTTGAGCATGATTAATGGTGTTTATAGTGACTTGAAAACTATGCTACATCGAAAAATGGAATTAACTCGTGAAATTTTTCGTGCGATGATTTATTACGGCCTTCGACGTTGATTATCTAGACAAAAGTGCATCGGTCAACTTACTTCCACTTTTGCCGATGAAGCCCCATCCTTTGACACTATGAAACGCTGGTATAGCGAGTTTAATCGCTGCCGCCGTTCGTTCACCGACGAAAGTTGTTAAGGTTGTCCAATATCAATTATTGTGCTGGAAAACATTGATGCTATACAAAAACTGATAATGCAAGATCGTAATGTGACATACTGTGACATTGAGACAATTTTATACATTAGTACGGTCAGTATATATAAAATATTTCATGAAAATTTTGCCGTGAAAAAGGCTTGTTCTCGTTGGATCTCACATAATTTGGAAACATCTGAAAAAGATGCCCGTGTCAATTGATGCAAGCAAATGCTTACGTAATAGAATGGTGCTGCTTCAAAAGACGGAAAACGAACAAGCGCCGTAGTATCATTCAGCATCACGACAATACGAGCTCTCACACATCTCGTCTATCAACCAATTATTTGAACACTCAAAAAATCAAATTAATGGGTCATTTGCCATAAAGTTGTGGTTTGGCACCCAATGACTTCTTTTTGATCCCGAATAAATTGCGTGGACAACCGTTTTCGTCGGGAAAACAAGCCGACAATGCGTTCAAAACCAGGTTTTCAGTTATTGTTTTGCAATTTAATAAGAATTTAAATATTGCATTCTCCAGAATAAATTTGTTTCTGACAAAGAAATAACTCCCTGTCAAGTGAGGTATTATAAAAGCTACATTTTAAAGAAACCAAATACGCATATCAACAAAACCTCATTTAAACGACAACGGCGTCACTTCCATTAACGCTTTGATTGAATGTGTATATATCTTTGTGCTGTGTTTAACTTTGTTCTATGTGTAAATAGTTTTTAAAGAATCTATTTAAAAATTGGATCTTGAAACACTCGTTCCAAAATTTGAAGGTAAGTATTTTCTATTTCTTACAAAAGCCATGTATTTATGGTAGCTTTTACAAACAAATTGACGTGTACTGTATTGGAGTCGGTAACAAAATCAACGAAAAAAATTCAATTCTATATTTTATTGTTACATATAATTTCTTTTTATTATTAAAGGTGAAATCGAGACATTTTTATTACTTTTAAGTCTTGCAAAATTAAACAGTAACACGTATGTAGATCCCTGAACGATTGTGGAAATTCATTAAATGTTTCCATCTTATTATGATTGGCGATGAATTAATACAAATAATGAATGCAATTGCTGAAATTCTTTATTACAGAATTTAGTCTAACCCCAAATAAATTAAAATTAATTATTATATGCCAAAAGTTTTCGTTTAACCGATACCATTTTTCCCGAGTTTCAATGTTATAATTTTGTTATTAATTTAATTAGAAATACAATATAAAAGACTTTAACAAATCGCGGAGTGCGGGAAACATTGAATAATTAGAATAATTAATTATGGATATAAATATTTGTAAACCTAGAAGTTTATCTAATTAAAAATTAGATAATTAAAACCATTTTTGGTTTAAACTGTGTAACTTTAATAAAAATTAAACGTTTCGAAAACTATTTCCTTTCTTTTTCAATAAATTGTCAATTTATTGAAAAAGAAAGCAAATAGTTTTCGAAACGTTTAATTTTTATTAAAGTTACACAGTTTAAACCAAAAATTG
>JAHWXV010102104.1:0-14414 GCA_024586415.1 Phrixothrix hirtus
ACAGGTAAATAAACTTTAAATAAACTCACCCCTTTTCACCAAAATAATAAGCTCTGTGAGAAACACTCACCTTTTAAATTAATTAATGTTATTTGGAACAGTATTAGAACAACTTATTTGCATCACAAAAACTTTACTAATATATTGAATTTTATTTTAAAACCCAGAAGAACTGAACTATCATAAAACATCTGTAATGCACCCTTAGTGGAAATTTACAAAAAGTAGTCCAGTCTAGGTCAGTAGCTAATACCGTTATACAAGTGCAAAGCATATGAAAATTTTCCATTTCGAACCAATTGCAAAGATATTTTAAAATAAATCTAAACTTACCAAAACAGTAATGTTACAATACGGTAATATAAATATGTATAGCCTTGAATATGGTAGTTTCTAAAATAATCAAAACCTTTTTTTTTATTTCTAAGACTACCGCGACATCTAACAATTCACCTTTCGAGCCGGCTCCAGTTAACATATTTGCCTCTACGCCTAAGGGATAGAGGTGCAAACCCGATAGAAGTCGGTAAATTTTTCAACGTAGAAACATTTAAAAAACTTCGAATAAATGTGACGTTTGGCCCGTTAAAAAATCCTCTAAGTACAGCAAAATGCTAGAAGTCATAACGAAATTACCATAGTAGTTGAAGCCAAAAGTTCCAAGCGAATTCCTGCATCCTGAAGTTAAGATCATATTAATTTTAGTTTGTAGTATCATGAAATGCTAAAAATTGATCTTGCTATTTAAAAACTTATCAATGACATTATATCTGCCCTGTATGTGGGCTTATTGTTAAAAACGCACGGTTCAATAATTTGGAACATCACTGTTTAATACAATTGTCTTCTACGCTATATAGGAAGCATTAATGTCATCATCATCATTATCGTCATCGTCGTCGTCGTTATTGATTTCTCAATAAATCAAGAACGCTTGAGATTATTAAACCGGATCGAGGTTACATATTTGATTAAAAATATTTGCGAACTTTATAAAAGGACAATCTTTCTAGTGTATGGTTGTTACAACTTAAATTATCGTATCATATATTTTGCCGTAGCCCGTATATAATCAAGTTAAACGCAAGTTCAATTATTTCTAATTTTAACAAGTATTACATTTATTTTCATCAAAAATTAATATAATAAATTTAAGATGTTTCAATTCTATACAATGCCGTTTATACTTTTATTGCTTTTAAAAGCGAATTTATCTATTTTCTTAAGATTTGTGCTAAATTGACTTTAGTTTGTAGTTATTTTAATAATATACCAACGGTTATTAGCCTGAGAAGATTTGTGGTTACATTTTTATAAAACTGTTAGATTTTATAGAGGGTGTAATCAATATTTAATCTATTTTAATCGAAGTGTACCCATCTTTGTAATTTGATTCTACACAACGAACTTTCGCTGAAGTCATTTTCAGCATTCGGCGTGCAACACGTTCACTTATCAATTGTAGTTTAAGTAATTCCAGAGAGTTAATTCGGTCCTTTTCTTAAATTATTAAAGCATATGACAATATTTGCTACTACATTATTTTGAAAGAAAATGAGTGCTCATTGATATTTATATTGATTTATGACCTATAAAAGTTGATACGAATTTGTTAAATCACTTTTGCTTCCAAATTTTCTATTGTATCGTTTCTTTTGCAGTGGATTTCGTGGTTTCGGTTAAATTCGTTTGAAATTAATCTAATGACCGCTAATTATGGCGCAGTAAACTAGGTAAGTACCAAAACTATAAATGTTAATTAATTACGCATGGTTTGAATACTTAGATTTTCTTATAATTTTTCAGTTCTTTTTATAAGGCTCACGTTACGTTAAAGCTTAAGTATTCTAATCAACTTTGATAGATTGCCACTTTATCGAATTCAGTTAACGTATTTTTTTTTGTTAAACCAGTTGTTGAACGAGGGATTGTTTAAACACATTTTGTTTGCCATTAAATTTACAAAAAATACGAGCTAGGTTATTTCTGAAAGCCTACGATAGAGCAGAGCTTATTTATTCGACTGTAGCTAGGTTGGGACATCGATTAAATATTATTTTAATACAAAAGGCAAGTCTTGTAATATTTTTTATGACAAAGAAGCTAATTTTCTTATACGGTGTTAAAATACTTATTTTAATGGCATCATTCATGTAGATAAAAAAAATAGGTTTGAACGAGCTAAACAAAAAGGACGAAACAGAGAATGATAAAGCTTTTGTTTTTCAATATACTTATTGAAGTCTATCAGACGCTAAATTACATTGCTCTAAGACAAGAAATTTATAAATAAATTAGAATTTACTAAATAAAAATGAATCGTGTGATAGTGTGCTGGCAACTACTTAACAAGTAAAAATCTATTAAGGGCCCTCAATTTACGAAGCTCTAGTTCTCTCTTAGGAACACACTGCTTTAACCATTTAATTTCATTTAAATAGTTTTATAACGAAAAGTTATTGGGATTCAGAGAACCAAAGTACGAAGTTTATTAGAATACCAAATGAAAATTATATAAATAAATTGAAAATTCCAAAATCATAAGACCTCCAATCCAACAACAAATATTACAATATTTATGAGTTATATAATAATTTAGGTCCACCACTATCTTTGGAAAAAGTTATTATTTAATTACTACTTTCTATATTTAGGAATTGAATCTAAATTTGGTTAAGTATTCCCTAGGAAATATTAGTATTTTTTTTATAATCAACCAGTGTTTTAATTACATTATATGTGTGTCGTAACTTAATTGTAAAAGCTTTAGGTTGGCACTAATTATTCATTTATAATAAAAACTTCGAAACATTTAAATAGTTGTTCAACTGTCTCACACAAAATTCCGCCTAAGGTTAAAATACCTGAATTAGAATAACTTGCTTTTCCCCATCCAATTTAGCAAAATAATTTTGGATTCTGATTATACTATATGATAAATACAAAGTTTATGCAGCACAAGAAAGGAAAAGAATTTATAAATATTTCAAACTACTTGACTATCGCTTGACAATGCATTTTCTTTAACATGGTTCATCACTCCAAAATTAAAGCCCTTCTGTTAACATTAATATCTTAACAGAAACCAGAGGTGAGGACCACGTAGAATATAGATGAAATGTATAATTTGTAAGCTTAAAAAATGTAGCAAAGAATTAAGGTAGAAATAGGTCTAAACAATATACTTCAAATAAGTATCCCTAGAAGAGGAAAATATTTAAAACCAAATTTTATAATACGAATTGAAAGGTCATATTACAGTTCCAGTGTGTAGGTAATAGATTACAAATTATGAACGCTAACTAAGCACGTTAGAATAAAGGCGCAATAATTAAAAAGCAACAAATTTCATCAGCAGAAAGTTTCTGTGTCATTCTTTTGCGTTATAAACGTATATTATAAACGAAAAGGGCCAAAATTAAGATAAAAAGTAAAGATAACACAGATGACCAAAATTATAAATTAATTTAAGGAAAGAGGGAATGTGATAATACTTTAAATTCAAATTAAATTAAATAGATATTAGAAAATAACAATGTTATGTAATAGACAATTTATATCATTGCAAAAACCGTAGTTTAAATCACTACGCTATAAAATATCACAACTAAAAGCTGTATATAAACACGTAGTTTGTAGAAATAAACGAGTCGTAAATCTAAGTTGTTACTTTTATCACTGCGACCCCTTTCAAGGTCCAAAGCCTATCAAATAGGGTGGTTGAGGCTGGCCATTTCCTTGAAAGAAACTTTTTTGCTCTTCAGAGTAGTTAAGGCTAGCTATTACTTTCAAAGGTGAATTAATTCTTCACAGTACCTTATTTTTGATAAAAATATGAAAAAATATGAAACAGTAGTGGAACATCAAAAAAATTCTCGCTTATCATTAATGTAAAAAACCTGGATAAGTTTAAAAACGGACAAATTTTCTAAATATGAGCATAGATAAACCTACACAAATAATATTGGAAACGCTGTAAGAGTATGTATTCCCTAAGCACCTATCGTGTTGAAATAAAAATACAGACAATCCACCGTCTGGTAAAATTATTATTTTTAATTGCAATTTGAACACAACCTTCTTCAATAGGGCAAGACTCGCTAACGCCACGCAGTTCTTAATAAAAAGTTTCCAAATTTTGAAGACGACAGGTTCTTAGGAAATGTATTCCCACAGTGCTTACAGTATTAGTTCTGTACAATTATCTACATAGATACTGATGATGTACAAAGCTTGTCCGTTTTTAATACTTGTTCAGGTTTTTGGATGGTGCATTAAATATATTATTTCATATTATTTTGCATTTTTATCAAAAATGGAGATTTTACTTTTTAATTTTAGAGTATTTAACCACTTCAGGGTAAACAAGTTTTCATTACAATTTCCTTTTATTTAAAATTTGAGGTTTAAATTATTCATTAGCTTACGCTGATTTTATTAATCTATAATATACTAGCTGTAATACAGGGCATAAGAGCAATAATGTCAATATTTAGCGCACGGTATGCTGTGCCTAAACGAACACAAATATATCGAAAACTTTGATCTAACTGGTAAAAATATGATGACAAATTTTCGCATAAAAAGTAATGGCAAATACACATATGTTTTCATATACAGAGTATGTCAAAGTTATGTTATGAAACAAAAATTTATTGATATTGTTTTTCTAAAATATAATGTGTGAAAGGTTAATCTTAGAGGAAATGGGAGTGATGACAAACTTAATGGAAGTGTTTAATTTTGCGGTTATAACTTGCATGAAATGTTAAAAACAATTTCGAACAAATCCACGAAGTCTTTTAACGATTTATCGTGTATATCAAAAGTTTGTTCTAACTGGTTCGGTTGCTGATAATTAGAGGTGATGCCGTAGAAGGAAACTGAATATCGTTATCGTTCAACGATCAATTATACATAATTCAAGAAAACCTACCACGTGGTTATTTTGGAAATAGGAATTCTACAGAAAGGTGTGTGGAGATTTTAAAAGCATGGCCTTGGAACCAGTTTCAATGTTATCTCTAAACTTGTCACCAACCGAGACAGTCCAAGTAAACTTTTCGTATATACGATAAATAGCTGAAACACTTGGTGGATTTTTTTGACATTGTTTCTGGAAATTTTAATACAATGTTCGAAAAACAAAATGCTTCCACTATATTTGTCATTAGTCTTATTCACTCTAACTCTAACATTCTTTTCATTATAACTTTCAAAAATATGTGTTAACATATTTTGACATACCCTGTATATCAAATTACGTCTTTTGCCTGTGAAATTTAATTCATTTTCCTGTTTATTGCAGAAAAAATCGAAGATTATTTTTAAAATTTATTAATTCTATATTTGAAAGTTTTGATTATTTTTAACCATGTCTTTTAAATTTAAATATATTTCCGCTTACCAATATCTAGTTTGAAGCAAGCACTCGATTCGCATTGGCGTTACATGTTGTCACAGTCAACGAGTGCAATCAACATCGAGTTTTGGGACGCTAGCGCATCAGGCGGAACATTCTCAAATTTGACGAGAGACACTACGCACCTATTCTCTGTAAAATCACAGGGAAAGTGAGTTAATTCAATTTAGTTAAATTATTTATCTATTGAATTTTAAACCCCTAGAATTTAAGGTAAGTCAAATAGTTTCGCCGATGGCCTTTTATTTATGTATTTATTTACATATTTAGGAATCACCCGTGAGGCTTCGAAATATCAAATTATTGCTTAATTGTATTCCTTATCTATTGAATCGATGAAACACTTATCGGTTTCGTTTGCTTCTTTAATGGGAAGGGAACTATCTGAAGCTCACGACTGTAGAATTTATTAAACCCAAACTAATACTGCTCCCTACCCGAATAAATATGGTTATTTTGTTAATAACGTTTAAATGTCAGCGAAATCACCTTTTTGGATATCAAATCAAAAATTCTAGAAGTTCTCTCATTTTACAAACAAGGCGTTAGTCTAAAGATGGGTTGCATAAAAGCGAATTAAATATTTAATTTCCAACTTCTATACTCAAAATCTGATTGGCCAAAAGCATTTTAGTCTCGTAAGCTGATTTAATTGGCTTTTAAGCAATGGGATCCTAAAGTAATTTTGAAACCGGAAGCGAAATAATTGTGTAAGCATCTTGGTGTTTTTATAAAAACTATTATTAAAAAAAAAAGTTTCATTCAACTAAAACTTATCAGGTATTTTGTAATTAAAATTAATGCTTCGAGTGTTGAAAGTTATGCCCGGGTGAATTATACACCAATAAGGAAATTTTTAACTTCAACGGGTCGTTCCTCTAGGATGTTCTAAGTACCGGTCATCTTATTCAATTTTTAATTGAAATTGAAAGCAGCAGTCAGCTCTGTTCTGTCTGTATTGAAATATAAAATAGATCGATCCACCTTTACTACGATTATTTGAAAAATTCAGCTTTATTAGCGGTTTTGAATGCTTGCCTGACAAGGTTAAGGTTTGCTCGTAATATTCTATATAAATATTTGTAGTATGTTTATCACTTTCTTATTTCAAACATAATTAAACACTAAACATTTTGTGCCATAATCTATTTTGCTGCTATTGAATAACACATGTTGGCGATGATTTTGATGCACAAAATATTTGTTATGATATAACTATAATTACATACCGTGATGTCAGAAACATCATTTTTACCTATCATGCCCTTGTTACCGGTACCGTCTGCAGAAATTTCCATTGCTACCCGAAACAAAGTGAACGCAGAGGTTTTTGATCGCCCGAAAATTCTCCAACTTGTTCAGGAGATCACATTTGGAAACATCATGCACGATTCAGAACTTCGAGCATGGAACTCGCTCAAGACAGTTATCGGCAAATTTCTGGGCAATGTTAGAAATGACGAATACAAGATAAAGCAAGCTATAATTAAAAATATCCAAGCTCTCAGATGTAACATGAGTTTAAAATTCCATTCCTTGTAGTCTCATTTGAACTGTTCTCCAAAAAATTTAAGGGCACTGACCTAAGCACAAGAAGAACAATTTTATCAGTACAAATAATAAATGGAAGGAAGGTATCAGAGTATATGAGGTGTTTTCCTGATACTTGATTACATCTAGTGTTTAGTAAGGGAAAACTATCGACAGATTTGCAAAGATGCGTTAACGCTACACTCATTTGCAACAAATCGGAGGAAGAAATAGTTTTTCAAGTTAAAAAAAATTAATTTTTATTAAAATTCTGTTGTAATTATTCAATGTTACGCTTTAAAAATGCGTTTGTTAACATTTACGCATTGCAAAAATATTTTACGCGATATAGAGAAAATGTAAGGAGTTATAAATTAGCTATAAATACTGTTTAATATTTGCAGCAAATAAATCAATTTTACTTACCTATATAATTAAATGTATGCTTTGAGCAAGTACAGAAGGCATAGTCATATATTTAAGTTTTAGTAGTTAATAAGTTACAAGTGTGAACTAATTCAATCAATTGTTTATTTGCAAAGCATTCTGCCGTATGAAATAAACTGGCCCTTTCCATGATGAGACATAACATTTATTGACTATTCTTTAATGTATTAGATTAACCCTTATTTGAATCTTTAATTTATATCTTAATTTTAGCAGTAGTTAATTGCTCTTCAGAAATTAAGGAATAAGTGCGCCGAGAAAGTAAACCGTACGTAATTTAGTTTGTAAAAAAACTGTCAACAGACTACGTTTTAATTAAATTTGTGTTGAATACCAAAGCTTGGTGAAGTTTTAACTACCTGCGAAACTTCTATTCTGCCTAACGTCTCGATTCCTGATAGTAGCACCTCCCAATTACAGACTTGTACCAAATATTGAACACGGATTTGAAACATAAGTATTTATCATCGTGCCACAAACCCGTATTGCCCTCTTCGTATTAATTTGCCGTTCTATTTAGAACGTCAGGGGCTCATTAAAATTTTTTTTGTTATGACCTCGTAGCCAGTGGGAGATTTTCATTGTGGTCATTTGTATATATTTTAGCAACTCTCTATTTGTATTACAGTAACTTCTTTTTTATTTTGTTTTGTGGCTTGAGACTTCGGGATGCGGAAATTGCCTTGGCTCTCTTGTCTAGAACTGCTTAGTCATTTCGTTATGTCTACTAGCATTTTATCGAATCTGGAAGAGCTACAACTGCAAGTAAAGATTTGTAACGTATCAAACATCACAATAATATGAGATCTATATACCCCCTTAAACGAGAATAAGCCATATTTTTAGGTTTTTCTCTGCTGAAAAATTTATCAACCTCGATTGGTTTTGAACTTGAGCCCATTAGGCGTAGAGGCAAATATACTAATCGAGGTTGGCTAACAAGTAGTTATTTATATATTTATATTAAATAGTATTACACGGCGCTATTCAAGTTCTTGTAGTATATTATTTTGGTGAACTTTTGATGCTTAATGTATGTTGCCGACTACATTTGTTCGTGAGTAATTGCGTGAAGTTTGTTCACATAGAGATGCTATCTGGGTGGAAGCGAACATATTGTCCACAAATAGTTGTAAACAATAGGGAGAGTCGAAGTGTCGTGAAGTAATCCAGTTAAGGATTAAATTTTGTTTAAAATTTGTTCTTTTATACTCGTGAATCTAACGGTACATGGAATGTGATATAAATTTGGACTTTCTACGCTCTGTATTTTGGTGTATAGCGTAGTGTTTACAGTTCTATTAACCATTTTATTTTCGAATTAATTTTACAGTTACCATAACTTTATACTAGCATTTTCTTAAATATGACAGTTTACTTTAATAGTTCTTAAAGTAAATTGTTATCTAAATTACGAACGTAGAAAACCGCTATTTTAGTATTAATCTATAATCCATAATTTTCTTTATTAATTATTTAACTGACTTTAATAAAGACAATTTTATTATTTGTTAGAACCTGGTTAGTATTGAAACCTACGACCCTTCCTTAGATCAAGCTGGTAATTCACTTGAAATTTATGATACACTTTTCTATCCCATTCTACGTGTAGCAAGAGTTATTGTAAATTATGATCTATAGTAATGTTTAAAGATCAATTTGTGATGTCTCATGTTTTACTTCATTCGTAAGTTATTAACGGTCAGTTTTAGAAACTTATAGATATTAAATTTACCATCTTCAGTATGAAGTTTGATATAGTATTATATATTTCGTAGAGTTACCTTAATATACAAAATCTAAGGGATAGCTGATGTACTGGACCAATAACTGCGGCTTGTAGTTATAAAAATGCTTAGTTAAGCATAATATTATTATAAAATAGTAGTAGTAGTAATAGTGCTAGTAATTTATTTCAAATTAGAGTTTAATAAAATAAATATAGAAATAAAATGAACCTATAAAGTAGTATAGATACAGATGCATATCTCGTGTCGATAATTAAACCGTGGAATTGTTACTATTATAGTTGCCTCTTAGGATATAGTGGTTGAATACA
Source organism: Phrixothrix hirtus (assembly GCA_024586415.1). Lineage (NCBI taxonomy): Eukaryota > Metazoa > Arthropoda > Insecta > Coleoptera > Phengodidae > Phrixothrix > Phrixothrix hirtus. The sequence goes on from JAHWXV010102104.1 coordinate 9,459, forward strand.
GACACAATAGTTATGCCCTTAGATATCGACTCGTGTTTTTCTTTTGAATTGTTTGTTATTGAGTGGTTGGAGATCAAGTATAAGTTTTTTATGTAGTTTTATGAACTGTGAGTTAAATGTTTCTTTCTATTTTTATATTTAGAGGTCGTAGGTACTGAATTCTTATTATGGTGTTGTGTTCGTGTCTTTCCAAATGTTTTATTTGCTGTTATTTATTTTTGTGAAAATGTGACAGGCCAGCTAAAATGTAACATCTGGATAATGTTAGTATCATTTATGAACGAATCCCTGGTGACTTGCTGTTTCTGGAATTCCCACTATTATCCTGATAGCTTTCTTTTATTTTATGAAAACTCTTGTCAAGTTCACCGCTGATCCCCATATCACCATTTCTTGTGTCGCGACACTGTGGAAGTAAGTGTGGTATGTGAGCACCTGTGTTTACAATTGATTTTATTTTTCTTATATAGGAGATGGTTGTTTCTAGCTTTTTGCAAAGTATATCTAGGTGTTTATCCCAGGGGAGGGCGCAATTTAAACTTAATCTTAGATTAGCCATTCTTTTCTTTTCGTCTAGTCTTAAAGGTTGCTAGATTTCAAGATTTCTCTTCAATGCAAGATAGATTATTCACTCTAGCCCATGTCCTTGCTTCTTTTAATGAATTTCTGACTTTTTCCGTAGTTCATTCTATTACTTGAGTTGTTTATTAGAGTGATTTTATCTACCTATACTTGTATGCCTTGCGCAGGTATATCATTAACAAGGTAATTGACTTAGACTATGAAAAGTATTAGACCTAGTATGGAGCCCTACGGCACTCTGTAGATATTTTTATCTTGTAATGTTCTTTGGTTACTTCATTCTACCTTTCAAGTAGGATATAATCATCTTCAAAGCCATAGCATTTGAGTTTTTCGCTTATTATTTTGTGTTGACACAATTGAACGCCGCCCATTGTTGTCAGCGTAAATTCTTATTTTTTGTTAAGGACTTCTAATATGTGGTCGACCATTTTCATCAATGTCGTTGTAGTTGATTTATCCTTTTTAAGTTCCGTGTTGCTCATCTCACATTAATATCATTTTTTCCAAGTAGTTTAATGATCTCGTTTTTGTGAAGGCTTTGAATATTTTCGATATTGTTAGCAGGATAGATATTGACCTCATTTAGATATCCCTTTTTGTAGATTACTGACACTAGCTGTTTTTAATTGGTAAGAAAGTGCCTCATGCAAAACATTCGTTTATTAAATGACTTAACGGGAACGATATGCAGTTATGGTCACTTTTAGGAGTGTGATAGAGAAGCCGTAGATATCGGCAGTTTCTTTGTTTTTCAGTTTTTACCGTAGTTCCTATTACTTCTTCGGATGATGTTGGAGTTAAAAACATTGCGTTCGCAAGTCTTATTTCTCTTTAGTTTAGCAGCTCTTTAATTATTTTATTGGTGAAAGTATTTAATTCTTCAGCTACTAACTCCCAGAGTTAGTTCACTATTGTTTTTTTATTTCTTTTGTTTGTTCAGATTTTCATTTATGATCTTTTAAATTTCTTTTGTTTTGTTTTCGGCATTCTGAATGTACTTTGCCACTTCTTGCTTTATTTAGTATTTTATATAGGATGAAAAGGCCGTGGTCCCTTTTTATTTTATACATTGTGTGGGCCGCTTCCAATTGATTTTGTAATTGAAGTAATTGGGCATCTTTTTGATGCTTTTTATACTTTTGTTTTATATGCATTGTTTTTCTTTTAGAAAGCATTATTCTTAAAGTTCTTGCAGTTCTTGTAGTTATAGAAATGGCTGTAGGTCATTGGTGCTTCGTCAACCTGTATGTGCTTCCAGACAAAACCCTTTTAAATATTCTACAAATTGTTTTCTGTTTGTTTTGTTTCTTATGCTGATGTTTTTGAATTCTAACATATTTGGTTTCGTAGAATTATAGTATCTGTTTTTTTACTTACAGTTTGTTTCTTAATAAACTGTATTTAAACGTCAATAAATGTACTATCATTTCTTTCTATCGTAAAAAGGATCTGGTTTTATTTGATTATATACTGAATGGTGAATTATTACCTTGAAGTAAGATTGTTAAAGATCTAGGTGTCTTTCTTGATTCCCAATTAACATTTCATTGTCACATTCATGAAATAGTCAATCATTCACCATCACTACTTGGATTCATAATAAGGCATTCTAAATACCTTAATAATATTGACAAGCTTTGTTCAATACATATATTTTATCAAATTTGCAATACGGATTTCTCATTTGATATTCAATACATACACTTATTGAATCTGTTCAAAGGAAATTTCTTAAATTTTTATGGTATATGAAACACGGTACTTAACCAGTTAGGGGATTTGATAATATTCTGCTTTTAAGGGAATTTAAAATGTTTTCATTACTTAATAAAAGAGAAATTGGTAAATTTAATTTATGACTGTGGGAAGATGTTGGTCAAAATTTGTTTCCACGTTCCTCGATTAAATTGTAGAAATGCATTACCAATGTATGTTCCTGTAGCTCACACAAATGTTTTAATTAGGACCCCAATAAATTTAATGTGTACACTTTTCAATAATAAATTTAGGGATTTTTATATTTTTAACTCAAGCAATAGTATGTTTAAAAAATACCTTCTTAATTATTTCTTATCTACTGTATAGAATCAGTTATTTCTTTTTGTAATTTATTTAAGCTGTTTAAGTTATTAGGTTGTTTAATAATGCCATTATTTATTTGTTTTTTTTTCTTTTATTACCTTAGTTTACATGATATTGTATTAATTTATCTTTTGTTATTATTTTTTTATTTTGTATCTAAATTGCTCTGTTATTAGTTTTGCAGAACTGCTATTATTATTATTATTATTATTATTATTATTATTATTATTATTATTATTATTATTCTTATTATTATTTTCATTTTAAGGTGCTTCGATTGCAGTGATCATTAGTACCAAATATAATTTTCTCATTTGTTTATAGTTTGTTGAAAATATCACTCTCTTTACAAAATTTCAATACTTTTTAACATTCTCCGCTTTATTATTTAACATTGTGTGCATATCAACGCTCAATCGGTTTCTAGGGCGAATTTCCGAATAATTCCTACATGAAATTAGTAAGTGTTCTACTGTTAAGCGCACATTGCAAAACTCACACATTGGTCGTCGCGTTCCGGCCAAGAGATAGCTGTGTGTTATTTTTGTGTGACTCAATCGCAATCTATTATTATTATTATTATTATTATTTTGGATAGAAGGAGGGAAAATCTACAAAGGCACCTGGCCTAAAGTGGCAAGCGGCCAGATAGTGTCGGGTTCTAACCGACTAAAAACCCTCCTCCTAGGCTTCGACTACTAAGGTCATTACCCTTTCTACCGCATTATCCATAAACAACTGAGATTTTAATCAAAGACGTGACAAAGTAATTTCAACAGAAAAGATAGTACTGCAATAAATTAATTTAAATGACTGCATAAATACCAACAATCCGCAGATATTGAAATGTATTCAAGATCTCTTCTCTCTTATACAAATTTTCTCGTACTGAGTTTTTAATGCAGAAAATCTTTCTGTGCTCAGCAAATTCAGGACATTCACATAGAAAATGTTTCACCGACAATTGGTCTCCGCGCAGATTGCAATGAGGTGCTTGATCACCTGTTAATAAATGTTTATGTGTACACATGGTGTGGCCTATTCTCGGTCTGTTTAGTTTAGCTGCTTCACCTATGCTGAAATTTAGGGACAGATGTAACGATCTCACTGCTACATTAGTGGGAGGTTTGCGACAAAGACTAACACACTCCTGATGCCACTCTTCAGACACCTTCTCATGTAAATGACCCTTGATATCAGTGGTCTTCAAGCAATTTACATCAATTTCTATTCTAGTTGCCACTTCTTGTGCAAAAGTCTTCAGTACAAACATTATCAGGGATTCCCTTGTGTTTTAGTACCCATATAAATGTAAGTCTATACATTTCTGCATAAAGATGTTTTAATAAGGCCTGACACATTTGTACCAGGACATCTTTCGTATATATGCGTTTGATGCTTAGGAGGACGCTCATGAAGTTAACTACAATAAAATAGTGCTCTGTATTAGGACACATTGAACAATACAAGAGAGATTGCTAAAGTGCATACTGTTCGGCGCAGATAATTTACGTGTGATGATTGAACATCCTACTCCCTCTCCCGTTTTTGATCCATTCGTATAGATGTATATACCAGTGGAATTTTCGTTCTGTATGTCGCTGAACTTTTGATAATACATGATGTCGGTTGTTGTTTCTCTGTGCAATGAAGCTATATCTAATATCATTTTTGTTTCTGGGACTATCCATGGAGCAATTTCATGAGGGCCTTCACTTACTATAACCGGCACTCCTAAATTATGCTTCTCAAATCGTTGAGTTATACTTACACGATTTACATGCTCAGGTAGATAATACAGATACCGCATAAGAAATTAACATTCTTTTCCTTCTATAATTTAGGGGTTCCACGCCGGCTTCAGCATTATTATTATTATTATTATCTTTATTTACACACATTCTTATTTACGGTTACAAGTTTTTAATTATAATGAAATGGAGGGAATATCCAAACATTTGACATTAAATAATAAAAATTCTAATCTAGTTGTTTTAACAAATGGATAAAAGGAAATAACATACTAAAATTTTGAATGTTTTTACATCAATTCGCAGTTTAATTTAAAGTACAAAATTTCCTAACAATATGGCAGGTTTCTAATATAACAACCTTCTGAAGAATTTTGAGAAGGCCAATGTGCAATCCTAATTTTTTAAGGTGTGATTCCAATTTGCAAGATCCTACATCAGTAGCCGAAACAACAATCGGTATGAGAGAAACCCTTTTGAGTTTCCACATACCTACAATCTCTTCAGCTAAACGTTCATACTTGAGGATTTTCTCATT
>JAHWXV010102118.1:0-18646 GCA_024586415.1 Phrixothrix hirtus
TTTAGCAATGGAAATATCGATGCAATATATGGATTTTCTAAAATAAAAAATTGGGGTTGCAACCCCCGTGGCTATAGCAACATTTAATAACTTGACATTTAAGTAAAAATGAGTTTCCATTTTGTTTTGTCGCATAATTGTGATTAGAAGCGGAGATATATTAAAAAACCGTTTTTGGGGATGAACTTTGAGGATAAAAAAAAATACGTGTCTTTTATTTTTTGATGTTCTACACCATATCAAAAAAGCAATTACATCGGTGAGTTCGAGTTGGGGCCCTTTCCTTGTGAGTGTTTATGCTGGTGTCTAAGTCTACGAAAATGAACATAGCACGTCTTAAAAGTTGGTAAATGAAAATCTCTGCTTTTTGCCTGTTGGAAGATCCTATATTCGACTGTTTGTAACTTCTTTTTAATTACCATCATAGTAAAATCGGAATAAAAAATTACCAGATCATCGACATAAATACTTGGTGTTAAGGTCGATATTATCTAGCAGTCAGTTTATAGAAATAATAAACAAGATTACATTCAAAGTAGATTCGTGGGGGATACCATTTTCTAATACGAGTTTTGTAAATCTCCTATTTTCAAGAAACGATTTTTAAATTTAGCGAATGTACCTCTAAGTCTCTAACCGTAAAAAGACTTTAAGACACCAAATCATCATGCAGTATCATAAGCATTTTCCAAATGTTTTCGCTGAGCAGAACTCTCTTGTATTTTATATTCTATTAGCACTAGCTAGTCTAGCTAGTCGAGCGGTACATTTGAAAGCCAGGTTTACTATCGTATAATAGTCGTTGCTTCTTTAGTACCCATGCTAAATTATTATTTACGATTTTTCCATTAATTTGCTTAAACTGCATGTTAATGAAATTAGACGTTAACTAGACAGTAACGTTGGGCTTTTATGGAACTTTTAATAATAGAAGAATAATATATTTCCTTCATGTGTTGGGATACGTACCATGTTTTTAAAATATTTTCTTTTCCTTCCAGGCTGTATGTGCAATGACAACGTATGGAATTTTATTTGGCCCAGGGCCCGCTTTTTGAGCTACTTATGGCTTCTCCTAGTTTTTATACACGTTACAGCACGTTACAGTATCAAAGTTTAAATTCGATTCTGTGTTTCGTTTTATTTCTAGGAAACAGGACTATATTTTATTGAAGAATTATTCAGACTGAAATGGTTTGCTAGATGTTCGGCAATTTCTGAATGTGATAACTGATAAGCAAATAACAGGCATGTGTAAGAAAAAATTCTCGCGCTTAATAGTGTTAATTTTTCCCATACTCGCCTTTGTGATGTTTACCTGAAACATAGTTTCGCCAGATGTCTCGTTACCTTTAGCCTTTAGCAGCTTCAAAGTAACCAAGTAGGACTTAGATAACATTTAAAACAGTTGAAGGCCCTTTTCGCTCTACATTGGTAAATGCCAGTTCGTCATTTTACCGAAGAACCCACTTTCAGCGTATGACTCCTTTCGTTTCTGAGAGACGCTGGCATCCTTGACCAGCTTTCGTATTTCAAGTGCATCCAAAATGATTTCATACCTGATCTAGTTGGCTTTTACCAGCACTAACTTTTTCCTAGTACTTTGAGTTACGTTGTTTCCAAAAAATCAATCTTTTTATGTAAGCGATTGAAATATGTGTTTTCCTATAGACATATCCATTGAGGAAGTGGAGAGGGGGCAGACGGGGAAAAAGTAAGATATATCAGACCAAGCATGATCAGCTTGGCGTTAACATAACTACCTTTTCTGCCGTTAAGAGTTACATGATCATACTCTTCAACGCATTTTTCCAGTATTCTCTATCGAGCGTTAAAGTTTGCAGAACCCCATAGAGGATTATGCGCGTTAAAATGACCAAACAGTATAATCGGCGATGGCAGTTGATAGAGTAACTTTCTGTGTTGAATTTCTGACCAATTCGAATTTGGCAAACACTTAAGGAGTTTAATCCGGTATGAAGCGGAACTTCCTCACGTATAGTTTTCTTTGACTAGAATCATAACATTTTCATGGGCTTTGTCGTTGGGCGCCACATCTTTTCTATAGCCTTCATATTCTGTTAATGAAACAGTTTCCTGTGGTGTTAGATGCGTTTCGTGTAGGCGCATTAGTTACCTCTATTAGGTCTGTGTATCATTCCATTGAATGATGTTTTCATGACTAGCCTTTTTTATTTCGATTTACATGTAGATATAATGTTTTAAGGTAAATGAACAAGCAACTATACATGTATTCAGGGTGTCCAAGATATAAGAGCATTACTTTAACAGCAGATATATCTTGGTATGCTAGAACGGTCCTTAATTGGCCCTAAGCCCCTGAGGTTATTAAAATTATTAATTCCCGTGAATTAGCTGGTTTGCTCCGGTCACCACAGCGGAGATTGGAATAGGTTCTACAATTGTGATAATTTCTATTAAGCTAACATTCAGAGATTTTAAATAGATGTTCAAAAATTGGATAAATAGTCGTAAATAAGGGCGTCACTTTGTTTATAACAATAACGAAAAGATAATAGTCCAAAATTCTGTAGTTATGGAGGCCGGGAAACAAAGAAACTGATCGCCCAAGCCTTAGATCGAGGATTGAATTATTATGTACTTACACTAAGGTAGCGTTTCTTTATGTACGTCGCTGTGTCTCCTCTTCGATCAAGTAAAATTACGACGGACTACCTAGACTGGTTATTCGCCTAAAATTTAACGAATTCCTGAAAGAAAGTATGTGCTATTAAAACTGCAGGTCTACCTATAAAAAAATAGTATCTGTACTTAAGGATCGAATATAATAAAAGTAAATAATATGAATTACAATTAACAATTTACATGTCTCCCCAAATGAGAATAAAGGAAACAATTATCTTCTATATCTAAATCAATAGGCCCTTACGTTGCTAATAATTAAACTAGTTTAAAATGAACAAAAGAAGTTTGCCCTAATGGCCTTAATAATATAAACAATTAAAAATTTAAAACGTTATTCTTTTTATTTATGATATTACCGAACTCGTCTTGAATTTATACGTTATCGACTAATTCGTCTCAGCAGAGTTAACTTAACGAGGGGTGTATATCGGTGGAGTTAAAATAACGGATAAACTATTTACTTGGTGTTCTGCAGATCGATAACTTCCCGAAGGAATTGAAAATAACAAACGTGCTGCCTAGGATATTCTTGGTATAGTAATTTTACCTACAACCTTGTCGGACTTAAACCCTTTGGTTCCAAATCGACACGAAATTGAAATTGATCCTTTTTATTACGAATTTGCTTTGGGCAGGAATGGACCAAATTTCTATTAATTGATCCCCTAATACATCATACGGATAACTCTTTAATTGTATTTTATTTGAATATCGCCTGGGCACGCACCACTAAAGCGCAAGCTAACTCTGCAGCTCTTAGATCTCTACTATCCGTAAACGAAGTATATCCTTGAAATTTAAGGGGGTAAAACGAGAGGATTAACGTTTATTTTTAGACTTGTTAGCCTTCACACGAGAATTGATGAATAGTTTTAAGAAAAATGTTCGTACATTTTCTAAAACGTAATCTGGGATTTTCGTATTTTAATAATTGCTATTAAAATAAAATTATACAATTTACAAATTTACAATGCCGATTTTGGCATAAAATTGATACTAGTAATTCACCAATGAGATTTTATTATTACTAAGCGGATGTATGTACCAGGTGTGTCCAAATGAATGACCAATGTTGTACAAATATCGGACGCGCTTACAATGCACGACAAAGAAATGCTTTGAAGCTACATATGTGTCTATATATTTTTCGAAATACTTGCAGTTGAAGTTTTCAGACTAGTCCTTATTGTGACTTGGTCTACTGTGTGACTAGCTGGCTGTACATATAATATTTATTTGTTACGTGATTCACCGCATCACATGGTCCTGCATCAATACTTACAAGGGTGTCTATAAGTTGGTCATCCAAAATTTTGGAAGTATCGGATATAGCCTATTATACAAGGTACGAATTCGTAAATACGATTTTAATGTACTTCGAACATTCGCGGGTACTCGGAATTTATGCAAAGGGTGCTTCCCAAATCGTTGATGACTTTCATGCAAGACCATTTTAAACGCAGTCCGGACTGCGCGATTTGGGAGTTGTTGACCCTAACTTTGTAGAACGCTGATGTTGAATATGCCCTCATACAAGTATTAGTAGGAAACCTACTACTACTACTACTACCTATCATGCCATTCCCTTAGTGGGGTAGTCAAAACCCAATAAAGCCTCCATCTTCACAACCACAGCATTCACCCATACACCAACCCCTCTCACTACCACCGCCCTTCACCGCAACTCCTAGCACTCTACAGTATCCACACCAGCCCACTATTACCTATCAATCCTACCAATACTAGTAGGAAACCCCGGTGTATTTATTATTTTTACAGCTATACACTTAAACAATGTTTACTCAAGGTAAAATATCACCATAAATTCTTTTTTATAATTAATTATTCAGCGATAGACAAATTATTACTATAAAAATATTACTATGCAGACAATTTCATTTATAGATTCATAGATTAGAGTACAGTAATGTAATATTAAATAAATAAAACACGAGTTTAAATAAAACACAGTTTTCTGTGGTGGTATGTAGCTCATTACAGGGTCGGATTTCTATTTAATTTTACACGAAAATTAACAAAATTCTTTTTCAAATTGAATTGAATTTTTTTATTGATGTGTTCATTAAAGGCCAGTGTATACGAGTACTAAATAATTTCCCTTAGATCCCGGGCAGTTTGTATAAGTAATAGCGATAAATAACATGTAAATAATAAAATATACAATTATACGGAGGTGGAACACGAGCAATAGTAAAATATCGCAGGTATATAATTATTCCATAGAAGCACGTTTGATTGAGAAGCCATGACTTCCTCTCCATTGCAACGGAATTCATTTGTTTATATTTTTTAAAGTATTAGGCGGTGCATCTATCAAAATTTTATCTTTTTTAAGCGTTGTGACTGTCGAAAGTCTTAAACGATGTTCTTCGCGATATGAGGCGGGACGAGGTGATCGACATGGTTTCTTCGGACCATCTGGACCAACATCCCACCACCGTTGCAACATCATGATTTATGCATGCAATAATATCTTTAAGCGAAAGTGCCGCCCCTCTCATGCCAAGAATACGACCAGGTTCAAAATCATTAATTGCCGATAATTTTCACATTGACGAATTCTTGGCCGTCTTAAATATTCAGAAGGCAATAATGGACAAATAATTCGCAAAATTGACAGTTATTACGCACTAATTGTTTTATTTCATAAATTTTATTGTTACTATGTGCAAATTAACAAATTAAAAAACTACAATAAATGATATATAGATTTTATTCAAATTTTAATCATTTCTCTGTTTCATTAAAATAGGCATTTTTCGAATCTTTCATTAAAATTGTTCAAAAACTTCTGTTTTGAATGAAAAGGTAAAGCATATGTTCAGAAGAGGCGGAAATAATCGATGTTACTCAGACGTGTAGCATTTTATTTACCTCAAGTATTTTTCGAAATTTTGTGTTAATTTTCATAGTAAGAAATTGCTTTTGGTGAATAATTACAGTACTAAATGAAATTCTTACTATTTGAAACGATTTAATGAACGGCGGGCGAGAAATTAGTTTAATGGATCCCATGCTTTATTTTGTTGAAAATCTACAAAATTAGTATTGGGCCCTACAAATACCCCTTTAAATTGTAAATACCTTCAAGGAATGTTTGGTAAAATTTATATAAAAAATTATCTGTAGTCCTATTTCTTCTAAATCGTTTACGAGCATGTGCAAATTGTCGAAACAGTATGTCGATGAAGTATTTTCTTGTTAGACGTACTCTTGTAACCGCTGTATTCACTTAAGCGGGTTTGTATTTTGGGCCCTTTTGTTTATTAAATTATTAATTTTGGATGTCTTTTCCTTGGATTAGTATCTAACGTCAAAGAAAGACAACTTCGGGACGCGAGCAAAAAACTTTTATAATGAAACTGGAATAGTCCCAGCAGACCTAGGATGCGATTTCTCATCAAGAAATTCACGTAAAAGATGGTACTTTTCTTTCACTCATAGGTGCTTAATTAGTCTGATATCAAATGACCTTTCAAGATACCATAATAGCTCGTGCAACTATTACAGCAGACAACACTAGGCACGCCACATAATACACCGGAATGTTCTTTATTTTGCTATAATTGTTATTTATAATTTTTAGATTTATTTACATTACTAATTCCTAGATGATAGCAACCTTTCATTTAAACTTGGTAACGATACTAATTAATCTAGATAAGGTGTCGAATTATGTGCTAACATATTAGCTACGACTCACATTATTTTGTTATGTGCATTTCTGATTAAATTTACTGTATTTAAATTAAAATGTAGACATTATGGTAGTATACAGATTGTTCAGATAGATGTGAAGTAAAAAATCTTATAGCTTTCCAATTTCTACCCTACATAATAACTACACAATTATAGTGTGTTATATCTACACTTTGATAGTTAGTAACTATCAAAAGAATCAGTACTAATACCTTTTTGTCAGAGTTTTGAGTTAGTTGAAAGGCGCTTTTCCTCGAGAAAGCTCTCCTAATTTAGGTAAATGGTAGTGCCACATAACACACTGTCAGCAATCAAATCATTAGTTGCTACGCCAGTACTTGGACGTTATTACGTCCAGATACCTTTTATAAGCGTGATTTATTTAGTTAGCCTTAAAGACAAAAGGTATAATGAATAATTATATTGCTTATGATATGTGTGCGAAAAGGGTCATAAAATTGCTGTTACATTTTTTATTGTTATTATATCTATTGCGTTATCCAAATGGACTAAATGTTATTGTTATGAATACGCTCTTTTCTTGACTTTCTTTCCTTACTTAATTTGCGTAGAACATCATCAATTCTGAATCGTCGTTGTTGGTTTCGACTGGATTTGGGGCACAACAGCGAAGAACACCCACCTAACTCTACTTTAGTAAACCATCTAGTGCGCTAATTTTTTTCTTGTCCTAATTGTATCTACAAATTACGCACTCCTACACCTGGAAACTACTAAGCCCAAAGCATGTAAAATTTGCGTTCCATAACGTAGTTATATGTTAATGCTTCAAAAATTACAAGATTTCTGAAAATGATATAAAATGTCTGCCTCTTCTATTTTATCTATGACAACCCACTATTTATTTCAATCTTAGAAACGGGGAATCAGCAAGTGGCACTCTTCTCGCATTAATAATGAAGTGAACAACACTTAATGTAAAAATATCAAAAATAAGGAAAGTTCTAGAACATTCCAGAGTAACGTGCAATCGTTATATTTGATAAACAAGATGGAGCTTTTACATTTTTTCTCTAATATATAAAAATTATTACAAATTGGATTTATTTAAATTTAAGTTTAAATGAATATGGAAATAGAAGTTTAAATGTAGGTTTATAGCAATCATAAAAAAATCAATTTAGCGTATGAACTTTATAAACTTTTTGTTTAACAGTTTACTTTCTGTAAATGTATATCGATATAACGCTTCGCTTACAAAATAATAGCAACAAAATATTTGTTTTTACGTCACTTATTTTAGTACATATTTTGGTGAATACAGTAGTAACAGTTTATAAAAATATTTTCAATTTACCTAAAAAGTTGCCAGATAATTTATTCTGAATAAATACTAATGACGCAATTGAGTGAAACAAAGTAATATTCGTTAATTTTATAACTTAAATTCAAGAATATCGATTCTTTAGTGGACTTGCAATACTATTTATGAAATTATTTTTGCGGAAACATGTACTTCATCGTAATTTAAATTTGTCGTAACAGTAGCTTCAGGAGCTACTTACAACATAAAATTGTTTTGCCGAATAAGGAGGCTTGTTTCATTTATATTATATTACTGTGCGATATTAGATATGCAAATGAAGCTCCCCAGCGCTCCTGGCGGCAACAGAGTCAACTAATTGGCAACTTCTTAATGTCGTTTATACTTACTTTGCCAAGCTAGGCACGTCTCTTTGATATATTCACTATATTCTCCTTTAATACAATTCTGGGCGGCTCCCATTCTATTTAGAGACAAGCAAATTCACATCGTAACAGGCGTAGCAAAACTTTTTTCCATAATGTACCGTTACTTTGATGGCACTTACTAAACTTTGAGAACGCACAGCCAAATTGTAACTTTAAGGTTTGTCTTGTTAACGAAAAGGATACGTAATTAGCAAGAACAACTTAAATTTTGCAAATGTACAATGCCAAAGCGAAATTTGCTAAAATTTAATTTAAATACGAGAAAAACAGTTTTTCCCATAATAGCCTCCACTTAGATAGCTTAAAATATTGTTAATAACAGCACATTATAACAACGGCATTGTATTACACATTCAAAATTTAAAGTTAAACAAAATCATTCTAATTTCCTTTATCGTAACAATTATAGATAACTTCATGTGTAACAGTTTTCGGAACGATCAGATGAATTTGAACCTATCAGAATTTGAATTGCGTTAATAGCGTAACTTATAACGGTTGCAAATAACAACAGTCAAAGGGCGCTTCGCTTAATTTAAATTAATGCATTCATAAAATTATGGCAGAGCATTAAAATTCACAGGGTTACATACGCATCTAAGGCTTCGTTATTAGAAAAACCAAATCTGCATAAAATTTCTGCGGAAGCTTCTAAATTTTCCAGAAATTGCCAACTCTTGTAAAGTATTTGTTCGATAACTACGTACACAAGTACAAATGCTTTATTATAACGGTTAACAGGTGGATATATTAAATTGTTTTAACTAAATTTACAAGCAGTGGTTTGTCTTCGTAATAAATAATTAAAAACACAAAACATTAAATTTAGAGAGTTAAGATTATTTTATCAGCTTGCATACTAAAAAGTAAAATTTTGATAATAGTATTTTCAATTAGGGCCGACCATAATCAAGTTGAAGTAACTTCATCGAACAGCGTCCTAAAATTAGGAGTGGGTGTCTCAAACAAATCTTTCCCTCAATATGGAAAATGTACAAATGTTAGTGTAGAAGTTGTGTTTCGTATAATGAGGTCAAGACTTTGTTTTCTCTTTTCAAACAGTTCAAATGAGGGGGGCGACGTTCGCACATTTTCACGTCAATTTTGTTTTTAATATTAAATGTAATTGATTAATTTGGTTCTTTTCTACATATTTTTTCCGTAATAGAGAAACATTTTTTAAAAGCCAGCTAATCAATTCCATCTTTTGTACCTGTAATAGTTTATAAAATGTTGCTAAATAAAGAAGCCAATATTTTTAATATTTTAAATGGGGATGTTGGTCAGCCGCTTTAGCATTTTATTCCATAGATTTCCAGTATGCGAGTTATTGTAAACAGACTGGCATATTATACAGGGTTGTTTTGAAATGGTTTCAAAAAATCAAACTATGGGATCTCCACGCATTCACAAAATATTTTAATCTTTTTAGTTCAAGCAAAATATGATTTTCAAAATGTTTAACAAATAGTTGCAGGATCTCTATATTTAACTTTTTGAAAGTGTTTCAAAACAGCCCTGTATATTTTGTACAGTAAAGATGTTCGTCAAAACGCTTAATTAGGGTAGAACTTCTTGATAATATTGATGAACTACGATAAAACACAGCACACTGTAAATTAATTAAAAAGAATTTCTAAACAAGCCCAAAATTTTAAAGCAATCGTTGACTTCTAAAAATGTAGCAATAAAACTTTTGGGATATGGAAGGAGCGCCTGCAATTAAATTCATACAACCTGGAATTACAACAGCAACTTAAAATTGAAAAATCAAAGCTCTTGTATCGACGAGCATATCCTTTCGCATTATTTCGGTGTCATACTGTAATGCTGAGTTTCGTTTTCTATGCGCGTTTCGAAAACGTTGAAATTATTCCAAAAAGCCTTTACGGTAACTTTTCTCAATTGAGAATCTTCTGTCATGGTTTGCGATTTTGGAAAAATCAGTGTATTTACTGTCAGTTGTCTATTAAAGATCACCGGTAATGACACTGCCGCAATTTTTAGGTCTTTACTAGATGTCTTCTATCACTAAATCATTGCAAATTTCTTCACAGTACATTTATTACGGCCTCGGCGTCAACCTAACAATATCTATTTTTGTGTCGAGAAGTTCGAAGTTTCAGATAGCCACGTTTAGGTTGCCGAGAAGCCATAGACGCTTCTTTCCACAGATTCGACTTGTTGCCGAACGGCAACTTAATTCCGCACCGGATGTATATGTACTACAGTAAAACTTTTCCAAAACATTCATTTTAAACTAAGCACAGTTGTTTTGGCATTTTTGCTTATTTTGCCTGAATATTTGATATTGATTCACTGTTCAAAGATTTTGTGGTTAAGGGAATAAACAAATACCCGAAATGATTGCTACTTTCACAACTTCTGACTTGATATACACCGAGTTACAATTTAACGTTTTACCAGTAAATGATACCTTTAATTTAAATCAGCTAAGCTTTATTATAAGAAAAATTGAATTATAAACAAGAAGACCAAAAATCATTACTAGGGAAGGAAACCCCAAAATGTAATTGAAAGTTTATACTTTAAATTGAAATATTAAGGATTAAATGAAATCTGAACTATGAATGTGCACGCCTCAATTTTATAAATTTGAAGCCGAATACCCTGGCGTAGTTTAATTTTAGATTCCGAAAAGTATATAAACACGTTGCATTTAAGAAAAAATTAACCATTTAGTTGATTTGCATAAACGCAGGTACTTCGACATAAATTAAGGTCCAAATTTAGTTTATACTGAAATATACGCTTTTCGTAAGAATAAGCTAAAACCCGTCTGGACATTTTCGTACTCCTATTGCGTGTTTGAATTCAAACAGTAAATCTAGATTCCCCGTTCAACTAGAGTCTGACCTGAGTTGAAGATCTACCCAAATTCGCGTGTCTTAATGCATGATTCAAAATAAACCGAATATTTCGTCAAATTAGCTATAAACAGTTAAAGCTAATTGCCTTTAAAGGTAGTGACCACATTTGATACGCACATACCTTAATTAAAGTTCACATTATTGAACAAAATATCACGAATTCACAGCTGATAAATCGTAATAAATGATATGGTCGTCGATTCCAATTAGCTCTAAACGATACAAAATTAAAATAATTAAATAGTTTAAGAAATTATGCAATACGGTGACATATAACTATAGCACATATTCAGTTAGAATAGAATTAGCTTTTAGAGTAGGTAAGCAGGGAACCCAGCGTATACCAAAATAAATAATTGTGTGTAGTAAGGGTACATAATATAAGTTTAATCAATTACTAATGAAACTTAGCAAATAAGATAGAGTGAAAGCATAAAATTAACGGACTCACAACAGATCTCCGACTGATGAACAAATTTGTGTTTACCAAGCGGTTGCCAGCGCACTCATCCAATATAAAAATAAATCACTTAAAAGCTTACAAGCATTTGGACCTAAATTAGAGAAGAAGGCTTCAATGTGAAAAAGTCATTGTTCAATAAACATAAATACATTAGGGTATTAAACGCTTAAAATATCAGGACGATATGTAGTTGCTTATGCTTTCATGTTTGAAGGTTAGTAAGTTTCGTGGTTACAAGAATTTGGACCTAAATTAGAGAAGAAGGCTTCAATGTGAAAAAGTCATTGTTCAATAAACATAAATACATTAGGATATTAAACGTTTAAAATGTCAAGACGATATGTAGTTGCTTATGCTTTAATGTTTAAAGGTTAGTAAGTTTCGTGGTTGTTTACTGCCTAGGAGCACTATTTTATGATGTACCGTTTACACAGACGCATAACTTCATCAAATGAATTTCAAATGAGCGAATAATAGGGATGAGAGGAGCTGGATTGTCTCTTAGGAAAACAGCTATCAGGGTTGGCAAAAGGTCATATCTACAATAATGCGATATTGGAATACGTGAACAGAAGAACAGATGTACAACACTGTAGGCATCGGAAAGGATCGTAAAAATACATGTTATTAAATACCACTTTAGTACCACCAAGTCAATTGTAAATGAATGCTCGGCTACTACAGAACAATGACTCCCTATTAGACCAGTTTACCGCAGAATTAGATCGTTTGACCTTCAACCTGAACCAAAAATCTTAAACAAACAAGGCTGCACTAGTACCAAGAACGTGTTCTTTGAGATCGGCAGTAGTTCTGCTTATATTCCAACGATAGATGTAGAAGGATTCGCTGAGGATGTGAAGAAACGCGGGTGTTTCGGTTTTTTATGAAACACGAGACAATCTACTCGAGTAGTTCTGGTTTGGAGGACATAATGTATACGAGTAGATCTTTTCTAGTATTTTTAGAAAAAACATAAAAACTCATAGTCACTTTCGTAATGTTATGGGGGCCTGCTACATCATCCTATGTTGATGAACTAGAAAACCTCATTTTTCTGCAAGATAATGCCAAATGCTCGTCATTAAAGAATTTCTTTGTGAAGTTAGTTACGGTATAATTTGCTACTAGGATTGCAAGAATAGTGAATGTCGACCCAACTAGCTCATTGGAGTCGGTGTGAAAACCTATATTACAAAATTCGAACCACCATGTATATGTGGTTTATGTTATTGGGCGTCACCTGCTCGTAAGTCCAAAATAACTATAGGTTGCAAAACACTGTACATATTTATCCAAGACAAAAACTCGATAATTCCATCTTTATAAAATTAACCCTTAATGCCTACTTATTTTTTGTGTAACCGTAGAGTGTAATCCAAAATCAAAATAACTTTTCTGAACAATTTACTATGTCATAAATTAGTTATTAAAAATTTAGAAACGTAACAGGGATCCCCAACTGAATTCGGATGTTGTGGACTTTTTTCTGTTCTCTAAATATAAACGTCACGGGTCCCACAGGGTTTTTTCATAAGTTAATATATAAATAAAAAGGAAAGAACTTAAGATCGCAAATAGGACGTGTTTGACACCTTCTGTTCACCTAATCCAATACGAATTGTAGATCTCTAACATCGGGAA
Source organism: Phrixothrix hirtus (assembly GCA_024586415.1). Classification (NCBI taxonomy): domain Eukaryota; kingdom Metazoa; phylum Arthropoda; class Insecta; order Coleoptera; family Phengodidae; genus Phrixothrix; species Phrixothrix hirtus. The sequence goes on from JAHWXV010102118.1 coordinate 13,099, forward strand.
GAAGCGAAAGCTTTAAGCTGTTGTCTAAAAATATTCTTAGAACAGTATAACTTTTTCCACAAAGTAAGAGTTCGGCACGACACTTTCCTATAATTCGACAAACCGTGAACCATTTTTTAATTAATTTACCCTAATTTCTTCCGGAACTATTTTTCACTTCACAACCCAATAAGAGAACGTAACGCTCTGGGCTACAATTGACTTAACTACACTAAAAAATTCCTCGTTTGAGGTTATTAGGTTATTAAGTTTATGGTTAAAAAATGACGATAAAACGAACTACTGCCTATACTCGGGCATCTTGATTTCTTTATTTTGGCAGAAATACGTCATGCCGAATGCTCTAACGTTTACTGGTATTCCTGAATATGTCAACAGGTACTATTATGATACATAAGTATGGAAGGCCAACTTAATTAAAACGTATACTCAAGAAGTAACAATTTTAATTGTAATTAAAAATAAAGAATTATTTCTTAAAGTGTGAATATTAGTCAGACGAATTTATTGAAGGAAATTCACAATGTAAAATAAAAGAAATGTCCAATCCAAAACATAAGCTACAATATTGTAACAAAATTAGAAACAACAATAATTTTATAGAACATTCTAGAACATTTAGAAATACTGTAGAAGGTTTCTTAGAACTGAAATAAATGATGTAATCACAAATGACTCTTACCGTAACCGATATCTAACTAAATAAATTCAAGGTCAGTAATGAGACATGTCATTGCCATTTGAAATTTCAAAATTGCAGTAGCTGGAGATGAAGGGATGAGATATACATTCACTAGGTAGCATTTAGCACTTCCATCTCGATATCTAAATTGACCTGTTTTTGCTTAAGAAAATTCACATGTCAACTGTTATCAAGAGTGGATACTTTTAAAATGAACACGCTGTATATATCACAATTGAGAAATTGTTCTATGATACTAGATGTCTTTAAAAACTTTCCTTACTGTATATGGACAAGAAATTTTGAACTGTTTTGGGTACAAAATAAAGAGGAGGAAAAGCTAAACAGTTTGAAAAGTATAGGTATAGCCTGTTTTTTATTTTTATACAAAATCGCTGGAAATTGAAATTTTCAAATCGTCGGATCGAGTTCACATATTATTCTTATTATAACTACTAACACAAGAAACATAAATTTCGCTTTTGCTATAGAAACAATTCAAAATTTTTAGTTTCAACAGAGAATTACTTGTTTAATAGTTGAAACTTTCAATTAAATTTCAACAATTTACGACAGCTATGATGCGAGATGCAGTGATTCTCATCGATAAATCTAGGTTGCAAGGCTCGTAGTTTCATTTTTTTTGTTCCTAATAAAATTATTTTTTATCTGTACCTTTCTAAGTCCAAATTGTAATGCAACTAGTGTGTAAAATTGAAGAAACTGGTTCGGTGTCCAACAAAAAGTATCATCCATCAAGAATTCTGGATGAAGTTCTCGGTCACTTTGCTACGGATCCTACAATGTCTGTTAAAAAAACCTCCAAATTGATCAATATATCCATGTGATGAAATTAGTTCGGTATACAACAGAAAGGATCATCTACCAAGAATTCTAGATGAAGCAACACAAGTAGGACTCGTCGGTCACTTTGCTGTAGATCCTACAATAGCTGTTAGAAAAACTACGGAATTGACCAATGTAACTCTTGGTTCTGTGCTTAAAGTGTAGAAAAAGGGTAAACTTTTTCCTTGCAAGTCCAAATTTAACAGCAACTCAGTGAGGACGACTATGATCGAAAAATTCTGTAAACAAATTTCATCACTAATATCTGTTTCAGTGATGAGTCTACTTTTTTCTAAACGAATTTGTTAACAGACATAACTGTAGGTACTGGAATAATAAAAATACACACCTGTTTGGAGAAGAGCATACTCAGTTTCATGCAAAAATCAATGTATGTCCTCGTAATCTTGGTAGCGAAATTATCTCCCGTCTTTGTTTAAGAGAATATGAATGGAGGATTGTATATTGATTTGTGAAAATGAAATAGATTCATTAATAACTTTGAAGAACAAAGTGGATGAGGAAGGAAACAGTCCACTCAATGAGGGAAACATGAAGTTCCAACAAGATGGAGCTTATCCCCATCAGTTACAAATTAAAAATTATAGAGATTTCCCAAGAAATGTATTAGTCGTAGGGGTGCAATGGAATGGCGTGCAAGTTCTTGAGATATAACACTTCTCCTTTTTTCTCTGGGGTTACTTGAAGACGTAAGTTTAAGAAACTCCACCCGCCAATATTAAAGATCCTAAGTGCATAATTACGCACAAATGTAGGCAAATCAAGCGTGAAACATTCTACAAAGTTCGAGAAGCATTTGAAAATAGGCTGTATTTTGTATAGCAAATAATGGTGCCCATTTTGAACATCTTTAAAATGATTTTTCTCGACTGATTGTATTTTTAAATTCTAGAAATGTTCCAATAGTTAATACCTCAATTCGAAAACCAATCGAGCAATTTCAAGTTTTTTTATCAAGAATGCCCTTTAAGATGATGTATCACAAGGCAGGAGGTATCATTTGAAACTTAAAATGAGCGGTTTGTGGCGAAGAGGCGAGATTTAAAATTCACTTTTGCATTTCTCCTCGATGTTTAAATTGACCTGTTGTTGATTAAAAAAATTTCACATCATAATGATACTTTTGAAATGAACACGGTATATATAAATTAACTAAATAATTCTTGTAAGGACATTAGTTTTCTTCGAAAACGTTGAATCTTTGTAACTACTGAGTACTCATTTTTTCAAAAAATTTATTGTAAGTTTACTTTACAATTACAATTTTTGAGAAAATTGGATCGTTCTAGAAAAAGTATCTTTCTACAAACATTGTAATATCACCTGTACATTTCAAGTTTGTGATATCGTTTTAATTGAATTGACAAGTTTGAGTGCAAGGAAGATATATTAACCCCATAGTTGCCACCGTTTCTTGATTTGTATTTCTTTTGTTCAAATTAATTCTATTGGTATAGCGTTCTTTACGGAATTTTTTGTTTTCGAAGAAAGGTTGTGCATATTTTTGAAAATTTAGATTCGTTAAAGAAATGACTGTTTTAATTTTTGCAACTTTTTGTAAGTATTACAGAAGTTGCAACTATAAATATTAATGTGCTTCCATAAAAAGTTTAGTTTAGTAGCTGGCATTAAGATTAAGATTTCGTTACAACCGCGTGCAAGAAATATTTAACAATCTCTAAGAATATTAAGATTTAAATAATATTTATTGATCTAAAAGAAATATACAAATTGAAGCTTTATAACTAAGTAGCGAACATTAAAAATTGAAAGTGAATTTCTCAAGAAAATCTTTTTAACCCTATGTAATTATCGGACGTGAAGTCTCGTAAGTAAATCGATATGCTTATGGTACGTTACTGGTTTCACCCTCAAACTATGTCTGGACATCAAGCTGCAAAAGCCAGTTTTAAACCCTTATGTCCCGTAACTGACCATCAAACTAGATTGTGTTCCCACGGACGCGCGGACACTCGCTATCTTACAGTGACACCCTTTCCGTTTCTGTGCATACATATGCATCTCAACCCTTGACCATTGCCCTCTAAATTTAAATATTGAGGAACGTATTTAACTATTCATTGTTTGTTTTGTTAAAAGTTTCTGATATTTATTCTTGTATAAAAGCTAATCTATGGATAAAATCTTAATCATTTTTGGTTGCTTACTAAACAACATTTATAATAAAATGAATATTTAATACCTGTCTAAAATGGCGTCTTGTTTTCAAATGAATAAGTAACTATATTATCTATTTAAAAATATTCAGGAATAGTTACCAAAATTATAATATAATAACACACGCAAGTACACATTCCTTTATGTACTACAACATCATGAATGAATGTTAAATGTTGTAGACTTTGTTATTGTACACATAGGAAGTATAAAATGTGTACGTACTCAGTGAACTTAAACACTATTTAAATATTTCGTTTTTGTCATTTTAAAAACTATGATTTACAAAATTTGTTAGTAAAACTATTGAACAATAAATGAGCATCACTACAAACATTTCTGACAAATCATTCAACAAGTTAATCAATGTTTGTCCATCGACTCACCATATACTTTTAAAGCAGCTGAGCTGCTGATGGTTGCCTCTAAATCTAAAAAGGAATTAATTTTTATTTTTCCTTAACCAGTTCAGATATTTATGTAGGTCAACTTGAATCTAATAGCCTACTTGTTGGAATCTCCCCTCATGATAAATTTTAAGTTTACTTAGTATACGAATACTGTAGCTAAAAACATGAAGTACATCAATAATGCATAATGCATCATCCATAAAAAAATTGTAATGATTCAAAAAATTCCAGGGTCCACTCATTGTTAGAATTTTTAATAAAGTTTCTTCAAAGTAGAACTGGACGGGTCTATAAAGGTAAATTCGTAAAATCGTTAATAATGTTTTAACTTTTTAACACTGAAGGATTCTAAAATTAATTAAGGAGCCACTCTTTGTATGTATGTACCTCTCTGATTTTGGTTACCTTGGATACCATTATACTAACTATGGCTATCACAGAAACAGCGGCAGAACAACTTTAAAAGAAGATGAAAATATTTACTCTAAAAGCAATAAAATTTAAACAACTACATTTTTTAAGCAACTTCTCACTAATTATAATTATTTTTTATTTTAACAGCGTTTAGCTCCATTTTACCCTGGTAACTGGATTTTTATCTAAAGGGTCTTTTTATGGCTTGCGTAATTTCGAATTGAAAAGAAACTGGAAAATAAGAAGTACCTTGAGTTTCAATATTATGAAAGTATGCGCCCCTTTACTTGTAGGGTGTAAAAAGGCTGTTAATATACAGAAGTGATAGGAAGGGCATCCCTTAGCTCAAATTATTTGAATTCAACAAAACGATTTTTGAATATTTAGTGTAGCACTCGTTACAAATGGGTTACTTTTTATTGGAAAATAACAAATAGGGGTGCTCACCTAGATAATAAGTATGAGTTCCACCGAGATGAACGCATTTAACCACTTTTTTAAGCGTGTTTAAAGCTGTACTCCCCCAAGACCTCTAACAATCAACACGAAGTTGCTCTATGCTCATATTGAGATTAAATAGCTGACCTAGTATCCTGCCGATCACATCCCCAACACATTACAGTGTTACGCAGATATTTCAGCGTAATAGTTATCACATATGACTGAGCATTATCTTGTTGAAAGGTGACTTTTTCAACTGCTGAATACAAGAGACTGTAGCCGGATCGCACACTTGGTCTTGAAGAGTTATTAATGAAGTCCTACTTCTAAAACTAATTCCACTCCATATCATAATATTTCTGGCAAGGGATGTTTATCCTTCAATAATAATCTCTATAATTCGTTGTTTACATCGTTTATACGAGGGTTGCCTTTTAAGTAGTTACAAAAACCAGCAAAGAAAACAATTTTTTTGGAACAAACTGTTTTATTGTTTTTCAAAATATTCACCTTTAAGTTTTATACACTTTTGCATGCGTTCAAACCACTTCTCGAA
>JAHWXV010102133.1:0-11714 GCA_024586415.1 Phrixothrix hirtus
CTTAAAGGTGAATATTTTGAAAAACAATAAAACAGTTTGTTCCAAAAAATTTATTTTCTTTCCTAGTTTTTGTAACTACTTAAAAGGCAACCCTCGTAGTCCATATAATTTAGGTCCGGAGACCTAGCTGGCCAATTGATGGGACCACCATGCTCGATCCACCTTTTTCCAAAAATTTGATTTAAGTATTGTCTCACCTGTCGGCTGGAATGTGCTAGAAGATCATATGGAAGATCATATGTGCCCTTGTGGCTAACGAAATATCTTCTAACAGTATTGTAAGTCCGTTTTGCAACAACTCTAAATAGGTAGCAGCTGTTTAACACTCTGGTAAGTCAAAATGTCCAATTAACCACATCATACATTTACAGAAAATCTTCGCTAGAAGTTTGATTCTACACTGGGATGTGCGTTCTCGTCAGACCAATGGTGATCATTGTGGGCGCTCTTAATACCATTACGGGTGAATGTGACTTCATTCGTGAAAACAACCAGTGGAACTAAACGGTGTTTACCTTTTATCCATTCACAAAATTCTAATCTGTTACCATAATCTGTTCGTTCAAAGTGTTGTACTCGTTGGACATGTTCGCGTAATGTTCACCATATTCTTACATGAGAAAGTCAATACCTGCAGATATTCTTCTTGTACATGTACATGGACTGCGTTATTCCGATTGAAGAATTTCTTCGACTTCAGTTGCACTGACAGATTACTTGGAACATCTGTTTCATGCAATTTTTAAATATTTGATTAAACGCTATAGAATCTGATAATACTCGAGTAGGAAACCGTCTTTATATTTTATACGGGCAGCACGTGCCCCTCCATTGCAAAATCCGTAACAATAAGCCATATCAGCATATTCAGCGTGAGAAAAAATATGTAACATCTTTCAGCAAACTGAGCAAACGCTGAATTAATTAATGATAAATGTCAACTGGCGGTAAATGACAATTTAGCTTTGCGGCAGCCCATTGCATCATTGTTTCGTAATGTGGGTGCGAATTATGCCTAATAATAAATATACACCGTGTGTTGAAATACATGGAAAATGTCAAAATGGGTTCTAAAATATTAATTTAAAAACTGAATTTTATTCTCCATCTTTGACGGGCTCCAACTCCTTAGGGAGACATTTTAGAACATTGGTGTGTTTGAACTTTTCTTCTTAAAATGAATCAAAGAATCACTGTTTGAAGTATGTACCATTCCTCCTGAAACACTCTGTCTACGTTATTTTTTACAATTTCGAATAATTTGAGATCCAAAAGGTCGAAGAAAGTAAAATTACATGATTTAGACATATCAATGTATATTTCACGGTAAATGCATTTAAATTTTATTTAGTAACGCTTTCAGCATTATGTAATTTTTGTCGTCATAGATATGCTATGTTTAGGCGGATTCAATTTATTTTTCCTCCTTCCAGGTCTAAAATAAAAATTTAATTCTTTGTGATTACAAATGTTGCGTTAGTCTTGGAAACTAGTAACTAAAAGTGGCGTTTTAGTCCCAGAAGTGCAAAAATTTTTTAATTGCATTTTAAACTTAAGGTCTGGTAGATGTTCTGTGTTGCAATATTAGAGAAAATTAAGTTAACAGGATTTTTGCTGCATCTAACAATTCTGCACAATTTAGGAGAAAAATAAAGATTAGTTTTATTAAATTACGTTTTAAGAAATATTTTTTTTTATTATCAACTAATTGTAAATAACTAATATAAGCAAACAAAATGAGAAAAATAGTAAATAAATAAATTTTTAAAAATTCAAAAATTAAGAGAAATGTGGTTCTTCAAATTTTATTTTATGTATTATCTCTCTTAATGTCCACTTGAAATTGTTACTCTGTAGAAATAATTTTTATTATCTCACGTGATATTGTAAACTTGTTTAATATCATTAAGCAATTTTGGGTTTTTTTAATGTACTGTTCGCTGTATACAATTTTGTTCATTAATTTCTATTTCTAGATATCGTTTAGTTTTGCCAAAGTAAATTAGTATAAATACTAGGAATATTGTATACGTAGTAGATTTTCAAAATAGTGCAATTATTTTTGTATAAATAATGTTGACTTGAAGTTTGCTTGTTTGTTACAAACTTTTAATAATTTTAACACCAAAATATTTCTAACAAAAAACGCGTTGTTAATTAAAAAATTATAAGAATAAAAATACATCAATATGTAACAGGACGATAAGATTGTTTAACTACTATTTAAAGGGTATCCTTGAAAGATGGTTTCAAAATTGACCAAAATAAGAAAAAAAGTTCAAAAGTTCATATATAAGATCATTACTATCTTTTGTTTCCTTAAAATCTTAAAAACCAAATAAAACCCAGTGGTATAAAAATGGTTGAGTTCCTTACTTTCTTAGACTCTATTTTCTTTAAATTTATTTTTTTGTTTTATTGAGGTGTGTAAATTAAGTAGTGAGACTGGCAACGTAGCATTCGATCCGACAATACTTGGACGTGTGACTTGGAGGGGTGCTAGGTGGTACGCTTTCAGTTTGAACGTGCTAGAGTCAAGTGGTTGTCCGTAGCGATTGTTTGCGTGAAACAGTTTTTTCTAATGCGTCTTTAAAATGAGTGACATCAATTTTGAGCAACGGTGTGCTATCAGGTTTTACTTCAGACTTGGGCACAGTGCAACTGAAACTTTTACAAAATTTCAACAGGGCTACGGAGATAGTGTTTTGTCAAGAGCCCAGGTTTTTCGGTGGCTTAAGGCATTTTCAGACGGAAGAGAGTCGATTGAAAATGAACCACGCCGCGGAAGGCTTACATCTTCAAGAACCGATGAAAATGTCGACAGAATTCAGGATCTTGTGCGTCCAGATCCTTGGTTGACAGTCAGAATGATCCGGGAACAGTTGAATTTGTCTCACAACACCGTTCATCAGATTTTGACCAATGAATGGGGATGAGAAAAATCTGCGCAAAAATGGTTCCAAAACACTTCCGCAGGATCAAAAACACATCAGGGGGGAAATGTGTCTTGACTTTTTCGAATCGATTAAAAATGATCCCCATTATCTGGATTGTGTCACTACTGGTGACGAGTCTTGCATGTTTGAGTACGACCCGGAAACCAAGTGCCAGAGCATGGAATGGTACACTTCAACTTCGCCAAGGCCGAAAAAAGCAAGAATGAGCAAGTCGAAAATCAAATGCATCCTGATTTGCTTTTTCAATAGCCAAGTAATCGTTCACAAACAGTTTGTACCTCAATGCGAAACGGTCAATCAACACTTTTACCGACAGGTTCTTAAAAAACTTCGTAACAGGGTCAAGAGTGTGAGTCCAAACATCAAGAACAAGTGGGTGTTGTATCACAACAATGCGCCTTGTCACATATTACTTTCAATAAACGAGTTTTTGGCCAGTAAAAACGTTCCTGCGGATTCTCAGCCTCCTTGTTCTCCTGACTTGAATCCTTGTGAGTTTTCCTCTTCTCAAGATTGAAAAATCACCTCAAGGGACGTAATTTTGGGGCACTCGAAAATATTCAAACGGCTGTAACCGAACAGCTACGGCTATTCCAGTGTCTGAGTTCCAGTACTGCTATGAGGATTGGAAGAACCGACTTCAGCGCTGTGTGGCTTCTCAAGAATGTTATTTTGAGGGAGACAATATTGAATTGTAGTTCTATTCAAATAAAAACAATAAGTTTTGTTACTTAATTTACACACCTCGTATTCCCAATTATTTCTAAATCTACATCTATATATTTTTAACCCGTTGAGAAAAACAAAATTAACGTTTGGTGGTTATCGAATTTCAAGTCAGAGTAGTTAAATTACAGGGTAAATCAATGGGTGTAATCTGCTGTCATGTTTCTTAGTGACTATCCATTACTGCGATATACTCCGTACACAAGCAAAATGCGAACAACGTTGTAATAATTGTATGATACTCACTTAATCGTTGGATACTGTTGGATACCAATTGTAGTTAAGTATTTTTTGAAACTATGGCCTGTTAGGAGGCCAATATAAGCTCGGATTCCTTTCCAACTTAGTAAAAGTAGGAACTGAGTTTGTTTGACGCTGGATCTAAAATTAAGTCTTTAGCCTGTCTAAAGGTTTGTTTATCTCACTATTGTTTGAACCTTAATAGCAGATCAGCTTTAATGGTGGATTTTGTAAGGGAGCCAGGTAAGTCAATGTTGGGGACACCTGTTTGCATAGCAGTACCTGCACTAACCAACCAATCTGCTTTTTCATTACCTGTATGTCCCTGATGGCCAGGAATCAAGCAAATCGTTACTGTATTGTTTCTACATGCTAGAGCCTGAAGTTTCTGCCAGCATCCCTACACCTGGATGATATGGTGAGATTCGATAGAGCCTTTACGACACCTTGGCTGTAAGTGAAGGTAGGGAGGTGTAGGTTGTGATAGTCCTTAGTTATACATTCTTCTGCGGAGGCCGAAATTGCGTACATTTCAGCCTGAAACATAGAGGCATAGTGCCCTAATGGAATGGTTACTTCCATTTTGGGAGATTTTCTAAAAATACTGCTGCAGCAGAGCTGCTCAACCTTGACCCATTCGTAAACCAGATCAAGCACCGGCAATCGAGCAGTTTCTGAGCATCATTAGTCCAATCGCATTTACTGGGAATTGTTGTAGAAAATAAAGCGTTGAAGGCCTTGACCGGGGTAACACGATTACCATCGCCCCACCGTAAGCTCGGTAAGCTGTGAATGATAGAAGTGTGCCCCCAGCTGCAGCCCTCACCACGCCATCTCTCGGATTGGAGCAGCCTGGATGCAGCATTCATTGCCTCCGTTTGTAACAAAAGGCACAAGGGATGCAGATTAAGCAACACCTCCAGAGCTGCAGTTGGTGTAGTTTTTAGGGCGTTTCCAATTCCTAAGCCTGCCATACGTTGTACTTTATTGTTGTGGGTGTAGTTGCTTTGGCTCCCTACACCCGACCACCATATAAGCGCTGCATAGGTTAAGGCCGGTCTGACCACACCCGTATACATTTGATGTATCACTTTGAGAATCAGGCTCCACGTAACCCCATAGGTGCGGCGGCGCATCCAAAAGATCGCTATCGCTTTTTTTGCTCATTGCAATATGTGGTATTTCCATGTTAGTCTTTGGTCGAGAATTATGCCCAAATATTTAAAATTGGAATCCCAACATATGGGTTTTTGTTTGATAAAAAGATGCCCTTGAATAGCATTCCTTCTGGTAAAGGCACTACCATCGTTTTGTTAGGATTGATGACCAGCAGGTGGATGTCGGCCCAGTCAGTAATTATGTTTAGAGCATTTTGAGTGACGTCCCTAACAGTGGATTCAAATTTCCCAGTGATATGCAAGACAATATCATCTGCATAATCCTGAGCAAAAATTCCTTTAGAGTTCAGTGCCCTTAGTAGGTCGTCAACTACTAACTTTCATAACAGTGGTAATATTACGCTACCTTGTGGAGAACCTTTTGTGGCTAAATTCGTTATTTTATATCGATTTAGGGTCGCTGTGAAGGTCCTGCCCTTGAGTAGGTTTCTTATCATAACAAAATGTTGGGATGCACACTATGATAAGAGGCTGCTGAGTGTATAGAGTCAAAGGTAACATTATCAAATGCTCCTTCGATGTCTAGGAAAACTCCTAGGCTAGTCTGTTCGTGAACCAGCATCTTTTCGATCCTGTATACAAGCCCACAACTTGTTACTGAATACGTAAATAATCGAGGCAACTCAACACATTATTATAGAATAATAAAAAACTACTGTACATTGTTCTTTTACATTTTAATCATTTTGATATTTTTCAATAGTTAAAGGTTCCTATCAAATCTGATCAAAAAACTTCAACGCCTTCTAGGTGGTACAATTTGTAGGTCACATAGTATATTAGTATTTATTAGTTATGCTGCTTACGCTAAATCAAGTACTGTTCGTCCTATTTCGTTATGTAATCTGGTGTTATCACCTCTGATCGTGCCGATAACAGGTTTTCTCTTTTTCTATACTTTTACTATGTAGTAATTTACATTTCCCTAACAATTTTTTACTAATTAAATATTTCATGTCGAATGTTATCAACAAACTTTCAAAAATTGTAATAGAACAAAAAAATCTGCTGTTCAAAATTTGTTGCCGTAACACAGAAAGTTAATAATTTTAAATATCTTCGTTGTAAAAGGTTGATAGGTATTAGTACAACATAAAATTGTACTTCATTTAGTGATGATTCTTTAATTTCCAGTTAAATGTATTTTACAGTTATCTTGTGTGGAAATCATTGTTAATATGAAGTTAAGGCGCAAGGTACACAATGAGCGGTTAAATTTAACTGAAAATTGAAAAACCGGCACTTGGCGCAATACATTTTTGTAATTAATCTTGTAACGTTCGTTATATGTTTCGTTTGGTTTTTGAAATCCTAAGGTTAATAATTAACAATCTTTAATTTCATTTTGTTATTTACATAATATAAATCAAACTCTAAACATTAATTAAGCATTAGAATTAATTTTTCTCTAATATTCAAACTTCTGTATAATATTAGATAAATATTTATTTCAAGGATAAAAAGTGACACGTTGCAAATTCTCAATTAAGGTAATTTTTAGTTAGGCGCAAATTCTCAATGCTTGGTAATAGATGACAAAAAGTTAACAGTCTTTTGTCGATTTGCAATCATGTAGAGATGTAAATTTATTAAAAATAAATTCAATTGTTCTAAAACCTCGTGGGAGTAAATATCTAAATAAATTAACAAACGTAATAGCAAATCTAGACGGCAATGTTGATACTGGTAGCTAAAGTTTATTTAATTATTTCTTTGATTTGTTCTAGTAATGACCTTTAAAGTAGGAATTGTACCTTCGTCCCAAGAATTTACAATGTCTAAATTCTTTTTGTGTATAAGTTCTGTACTTAAAATTTCTAAAGCACCTGGAAAATGGTCAGCCATGTCAATATTTTCTTCGATAATTAGGTCAAGTACCTATAAAAAATTACAAAATTGTAATTTGTTTTATTTATTATGTATGATGTTCATTCTGAGTAAATCATTCCATATTGGGTGCAAAATGAAAGCATTGTTTAATTTGGAAATAAGATTTGACTAATTTAATTAATTTGTAATGGTAAAATATTTATTTTACAATGAATAATAAGTCATTGTTACCAAAGTCTGAATAAAAGAAATTCTAATCAAGTAATTTATTTGCAGAATATAATATGAATATATTTTAATATATTTTATTTGTAAACACATAATGTTAACTTAAAGACAATCAGAGCGTCTGTTAAGTAGAATTCATTGTATGTTTTAACTGTTTTAAATCATATAATTATTATAAACATATAACTTTTCTTGTTCGGACAACGAAACCAAGGATCATAGTCAATTTCTTTTTCTATTATGGACATCACCCAGCAAAATAGCATTTTATCATTATTTTGTAATATGACATGTATGAGCACATGTTTTATTATTCTGTAAAAATCAATTAAAGCTTATGAAGCTGAAGTTAACTTACTCGTCGAGCAATCCATTAATATCAAATTCTCACAAAAGAAACAGTTGAACCATTAGAAATTTGTGAAAGACTTTAAAAACAGTTTAGTATGAAAAATTGTAGGGCATAAGTTTCTATAAATGTCGAAAATGAACCACGTTCGTGGTTTTCTAAAACACCAGCCTGACTGAATTGATGCACTTAGTCGAGATGTTCTATGAGTTTCAATTCAAGACATTACCTTTACATTAAATATCAGTGCCAAAAAGCGTAATTCAAAATGAATTTAAATATCACAAGGCATGTGCACGTTGGATTCCAAGATTGGTAATCGACCAGTATAAACTGGCGCGAGTATTTATCGCTTATTTCCTATGGGCGATATGAATAAATGGGAAGGGAAGTGCTCTTTTGACGTATGTTGTCACTACTTATAAGTTGATTTTATTCCAAAAACTAAGTGACCATTAATGCAGTGTCATCATCTTTCATCATCAAAGTCAAAAAAAACAAAATCTACTGTTTCAGTAGGCAAAAAATAATTACGTTGTTTTGAAATATTAACGGTGCTTTATAGTTAGACTTTCTTATGAAAAAATGAACAAGTGTGGTGTACTGCTCGAATCTATTGACGGGCTCAGCAAACGCAGCCATCGGGTGCAGGCGCAAACGTTAAACTTCTGTTCGCTTCTTACAGGATAATACTCACAACCGCATATCGTTGCTTACACGATAACCATAATTCAGAAGTTAAAATGGATGCTTCTTCTCTACTCTCCATATAGTTCCGACTGTGTTTAGTCTCTTAAAAGATGCTTCTAGATAGAATAGACTGTCGTCATAGTTTTTAAATGTTTATTAACGAACAATTAAAATATAAATAATCGTTAAAATAATATGGTTTTACTTAAAATACGATATGTATTTACACCATCTTAACGTGTTCATTCTAAGTAAGTGGGACGGCGGATCCCGTTTTTAATGCGTTAGAGTGGGCGCTTACAAATTTAAGCTACCAAAACAGTGTCATAATATTTTGCAGTCGCGTAACAAAGGAGCTTCCAGGGCAAAGAAGTTTAAATGCAATGAAGGTATCGAAGCTTATCATGAATTAAATGGACTTTAAGTTCAAATGATATCCAAATAAGGACGGTGCAATTAATTGTACAAAGGTGATTTGAATTTTTAAATAAAAGGGTCATGAACTATTAGTAAAATATAAGTGCAGTGAGAAAAAGTATCCTAATGTTTGAAAAAATTTTTATCGTCGAAACTGGGAGATATGTCAAAGGGCGCCAAGAGAAATTTTAACCAGTTGAAAATTGCAGTGTTTCATAATTATTTCCCTTAAGAATGCGCTAGTCTGGATAATTTGACACGTTTTGAACCATAGATATTGCTACACAATAGATACATTGCATTGATTCCCTATTCGCTAGGTTTGCAATTAATTTGTCTAACTACGCCCTGAAAATGTGCACTCAGATGATAGATATAACATATCAACGTCTATTAAACGAAATTCATGACTTTATGTTACAAATCCGTACATTAAGTAGAATGGTCACCTTTCATTATTACAATCTAGATATGGTTACAATTATTACTATACGTAAATAGTAAATATACAATTTAAAATTAATACGATTAATGATTCGTTGATTCCAGTAGAAATTCTGTGACTGTGACATAGGATGTCTTTTTTTTAAAAGCCCACTTACTTCATTATTACAAACTAATTAATTGGCATTTAAGGACATGTATGGTATAATTAAAATAGATTTTATTGAAAGCGTGAAGGCAACTGGTACTGATTTGTTTTTATTTATATTGACTTAAAATGGAAATCTAAAGGTAATTTGTAGTGTATCAACTATAAAAAAAGAGTATTATTAAAGTTTATGTTAAAGTAATGTATATATGCCTAAATTACTCAATAATTAGTCACTTACTTATATATTTAATTATACTTCGTGCAATTATGTTGAAGGTGTTCTTGACTGACATTTACAGTATTATTAATATTGATATAAATTGTTTCTATAATTAATAGTTCAGTCAGATTCAATTTATTATCTAACAGTTTAACCTTTTCAAAATCAAAACTACGATCAAAGTGAAATGTATGACTAGGGGACGCTGTTCAATTATCTGTTAAAAAATTGTGTTTGTTGTTGAGGCATAATTGACAATTCTAAATTAAACCTTAATAAAGTTTGAAATTATAATTACTAATTAAATAATCATTAAATATAAACGTTGTTAAGATAAAATTATAAATAGTTAAATAGAAAATAATAAATTATATGTACATAACTAAAATCATATTACCGACGCCAAATAGTCTATGAGAAAATGTAGTAAACGCGATGAAAACAAAAACCTTCAAAATCGAAAAGACTAAAATTTAATTTAAAGACCTTTGCAATTTGTAAAACTAGATTAAAAATAAGTAAGCACTAGAAAATTAAATATCTAGAAGAACAACTTGTCACGTTCGAAAAGTATAAAGTGATACTGAGAGAAATATAATTTAACGAACCAAAATTTAAATGTGTTTGGTTAACGTTTATACTGCAAGGATAGATTCCGAATATAAACGAAAAGCTGGCTTTATCTGCAGCTCATGTAATAGTGCGAAATGGCCTCGTTAAAAAACGATAAGAAACTTGTAAGCACTTAACAAGTTACCGCTAACTAAAAATATTTGAGACCTTTTTACTTGGAAGTATTCTTGGTAAGAACACTCCAAGGACAGATCGACTCACAAACAATAAAAATGAAAGTTAAACTACGGGTTAATAAATAAGTATTTTTTGAACTTAAAGGATAAGTATTCAAAGCTCCACAGGACGTCAAAAACAAAAGGTTAACTTCAACCAATTACCCAACGATCGTAGCTAACAACGATTAAATTTTGAAAACCAAATATGTGTGAATACAAACTACATTTCATATATAGATCATTAGTTAAGTTTAATATTAAATACTAATCTTCAATCTATTCTGTTTTGTAAATGTTAAAACTACTTTAAGTGGAAATAATCCCTAGTTATTTTCCGAAGTTTGTATTTAGATAAATATTAAGTATTTTACGTAAACTAATTTGACGTTAGAAAAACTAATTTAATATAAATTAACAACTCTTCATTTTGATTCGAAATTATTTATATTTTTTATACGTTTTTGTACTCTTTAATTTTTGAAAATTTCTTTATTCCAAACCTATAATTCGAAATACAGATTTAAATAATGTAAACTTAATAACTGAGTAATTCATATCACTTCGTTTAATTATTCTAGACCTCTAAACATTTAATAAGTTTCCGTGACTTAAGGGTTGTATAAGCTAACGTCCTGTATTACAGATAAGCATTTAAACATTTAAAACTGAAGACCCTAATTCCGCAAATTATTAAAAGTAAAAGATCAACATTAATTAATTTAAATAAAGCTGAAATCAGCGGCAGCAGAAAATCGTTACAATCATTAATGATTTTGAATTCTATCCCTAATTTTTACTTTCTCTTACCTATATGAAATATAAAATAGAGAAAGTATTATTTTCGTCCAAAATTTTCGATGTCAAAATTTTAGTGAAAATACACGTTTTGGAGCTCCTTGAGTCAGAAAAACGTGTTTTTAAAAATTGGTCTGTCTGTGTGTGTGTGAGCGCGCTGTGTATGTGCGCGTGCGTGCGCGTGTGCGTGTGCGCGGGCGCATGCGTGTGCATGAGCTCGTGCGCATGCGTGTGCGTGTGTGTATGTGTGTACGTGTGCGTGTGCCTGTGCGTGTGCGTGTGGGTGTGTGTGTGTGCGTCTGTGTGTGTGTGTGTGTGTGTGAACAAAATATCTCGAAAACTAAAAGTCGTAAATGAACGAAATTTTAGATTTGAGTTTATGTCCATCCTCGCACGCGACTGCAACAATTTTACTAAAATATATTAACCGGAACAGCCACTCTACTCTTGTAATTTTTTGGTTTTTGGCGATCTTCTCGAAATTGACTCTAACGATTTTTTTTAATTTATTATATTTCTTAGCTATTTAATGCCCTTTCATATAATTAAAGCAATTTCTCAAAAGAATGTCCGTAAAACGAGTATCCGGAAGTAGTCGTATCATTAACTATGACTAAAATAACTATGAAACTGATAATCCTAAATAAATGAAAATTTGTATATGAGATTCTAACTACCTTTGTATGCTAAATCAAGAA
>JAHWXV010102152.1:0-11290 GCA_024586415.1 Phrixothrix hirtus
TTTATATATATATATATATATATATATATATATATATATATATATATATATATATATATATATTGATGTAATATCCAACTAACTGCCATTTAATAAAGGAATAACATGAATAATAAGTGATAAGAACTTTGCTTTATTAAATACAAACCATTACACCCATTGCATTTAAAAGGTATGGAACTCTATGGCTTATGCAATACATACAGTATTGGTTAATAAAGATTGTTTTAGGTATTTGCATTAATTATTCTGATAAATAAAATTGATATAAGGTACTAAAGGCTAATACCACCAATCGAAAGCATAATTTTGTGTAAATTTTAATTAGTATCTACTCAGATATCGTTTCATACTAAATATTGTTTTGAAGGATACATTATAATTTGGTGAACGCTACTAGGATAGAAAGTTGCGATGAGATATACAGTTGCTATTCATCATACTTTTTTCACTTTTATTATTCCTTATGTTTCTAGAATCTGTGAATAAACCTGTCAAGAAGTAGAATTCCGCATTTACAAAGTAATAAGCATCTAATGCTTAATTATTTGGTAAATTACGGTTTTGTCTGTTATCATCATCTACATGTTATAAAGTTAGACTTTATATGCTTACTATAACGCAACAATCTTATTTAAATCAGATCAGGGTGACGTCACTATGTCTTATTATCCATAAATGATTTTTAACTAAAGTGATGTTAACCGTTCCTTAATTGGAGTTGTCGTGGCAATGATCCTAATTTAATTTTGATCAGTCTTCTATGTTATTGCCTAGTAAGAAATGTGATTTATAATAAACATAGCTATTGGTAGTTTGGATTTGTTAAATTAGGATGTCAAAAAAACTGTGATGTCTTGCTGCCACTCATAATACCATCTTAAGTGATTCGATAATGTGAAGGTTACGAAAGGAAGGCTAAATTTTATTTTATTCGGTTCTGTGATTTCAACGAAAGTAATTAAACATTATTTACAAAGGGATCATTATTATTGGAGCTTGGAAGTGTATCAGGTAGAAACAAATATCTATAACTTAGATGATGAATTAAAACCGAACGTTTATTAAGATTAGGTAGTTTACCTAATATTGAAATATGTTATCAATCCATTACATTAACTTAGCAAAATACTGGTATTTTTAATGTTCATTTTTTGATAAAGTATTACATGGATTGGAAACAGTAATTTCGTATGGATTCTGGTTAAAATAAAGGATGTAATTAAATTTTAGATAATCTAAATTAGAAATCGTGTATGACTGTAGTAGTGCATAAATTATAGAATAATTGTGTAGCCTTTCAAGTGTATAGTTTTGAAACGATGACCAATTATAATTAATTAACATTGAAACGGAAACTGTTGTAAACATGCATTTCTATCAACAATCACTTCATTAAATGGATGCACATAAACAAGCACTAACGTGAATTGCTTTCATTAAGTTTAACATTCCATTTAGTAATTCTTGTTATATTATATTCTTGATTCTATGTGATTGCAAATGTATTTAAAAATATTTAAGTCAAATTACTTACATTTGATAACAACTTTACAATTCTATATGATTTCAAGTTGGTTTATTTTTTTTTAATTTTGTAGATGATTATGTGTTGTTACTTCTAGCATTCTTTTTTGATAGTTGTAAATAATTGATAGTGCTTTGCTAATGATTTTTCTCTTATACGCGGCCACTCATTAATATCCATCATAAATTATTTAGACGTAAGTTGCTAAGCACGAGTTAATCAAATTTGTTTGTTCCATGAGTCTGTAATATAACAGCAGTTATCAGTAACAGATAATTTGCAATTTTTTCAACAGAAAAACCTTTGTATTTGTTACATATTTCAGTTAAACGTTTTTGGGTCAAATTTGAATTCTTAGCCCTTTGACTTATTTGAAGTAAGAATCAATATATTTTTAGTGAGCAAAATCACAAATCCATTGCTGATAGGTCTAAGGCATTCTAAAGCTTTGATAAGGTTTCAGGTGTACCTGAATGAGAAAGCTCATATAAAATTTAATTTAATCCTATATACAGTTGCATACTCACATGTTAGCATTTAACGGTTGTGATCCAGCCAGTTATGTTATAGTTATACACCTCCACCTAAATATAACAACAATGCGTGCATTATATTAAAAAACTGTTTTTAAGGGATTTTGGTTATTGGGTAATAAAAAAATATAAGCCTTTTTTTTAATATGTCAGTATTTCGTTAGCTATTGTAACTTCATCAGAACTACTGAAATATACAGTTAACTTTAAATAGTAGTCAAATAAATTCAACAAAAATGTTTAAAACTTACTTAGCAGTGGTAAAAATAAGAAGTATTCACCAATTAATCATACTAGTTGAATAATTTTATTAAAACAGTTTTTTTAATAATGTAATATCACGGTTGTTCAAAAATAAATTAAATTATTTCACAATATAATAGGATTTTTCACGAAAATCTAGAGAAGTTTTCAGAGATACGCAATTATTACTTTAAAAGCAATTATATCTTCTAATCAGGCTCCTTACAATAAATTTGCTAAATTCATTGCAAATATTCTAAAAGATACGTTTGCCAACCAGTTACACTATA
Source organism: Phrixothrix hirtus (assembly GCA_024586415.1). NCBI lineage: Eukaryota > Metazoa > Arthropoda > Insecta > Coleoptera > Phengodidae > Phrixothrix > Phrixothrix hirtus. The sequence goes on from JAHWXV010102152.1 coordinate 2,595, forward strand.
GAATCAAAGATTTCCTCCAATTTGCGAATTAAATAAATAACTTTCGATTACCTACGGACTTAATCCTTATATCACTCGACGATATCTCTGTGCTTGCTAATATCTCTATCGATTAGGAATAAATACTGTGGAAAATAAGTGGAATTGATTGACGAAGGTACAATTTTAGAAGTTTTTAAATTTGCCTTTGATGCTACGTACTTTTCATTTCAAGGAATTCGTTATTTACAAATACTCGGCACCCCGACGGGATTACGTTTTAGCCCTATTTTATCTGATGTAATTATGGATGAGGTCACATCTTCCTGTTGTAGTCAGTTAGATTTGAATTTTCTCTCTATTTTCAACTACGTATACGATATCATATGTGCGCTGCCTAAAGATGACATATTCGATATACTAATACTATAAATTTACTGCTAAACTGGGCACGGAAAGTTCTGATCTTTTTTCGGATACTAAATTAATTAGAACAAGCGTTAATATCCTAATACTAGATTGGTACCTTAAACCCACAAGTTATGGTAGCTATATAAACTATAACTCTTATCAGCCATTCCAACGTAAAACCAATCAAGTATTATCTTTAAAACATTGAATTCTCAAAATTTGTCACAAGACTTTACTACAGACGAACTTAAATTATTCAGTATACTAATATAGAATGATTTTACGAAACCGTTCCTGAATGAACTTATATCTAATAATAAACCCATTAAGGAAAGAGATAAAAACACACAACCTAAAATTATGTATAAAATATTATCTTACATTTAAAATCTAACCAGTATAATGAGCAGACCTTTTGTCAAATTTCCTATTTAGATTCACAAACTTAGCATTAAGGCGATACGCTTCTTCTTCACCAATAATCATCACTAATGCTAAAATCAGATGTACTACACCAAATACCTCGTAAGAAGTGTAATCTTCAATACGTAGGACAAACATCACAGAGATTAAAAAATGGATTACATTGCATCGGAGCGATAGCAAATTAAAATCCAATGCATGTGTCTTGTCACGAAGCGCCAAATCGACTGCAAAAGCACGATTACTTTGACTTCCAAAAATAATTTATAAAGAAGACTTTTTTTAGAAGTTTGTCATATTAATAATAATAGCAATAGCATAAACTTGAAAATAGCTGTACAAAAGTTCAATGTCACTTATACTAATTTACATGCTAAATAGCTTAATTAAATTTACAAAATATTATATTACAAATTTCTTTATTTTCAAACAATTTTACCGATATGTCTCAATAGGTAACTAATTTTCTTAACTTAGATATTAAATTTTGAATGTGTAGCGTGCTTAGTTGTGTTTTTAGTAATTTATATTTAAAATTATTTAACTAGTATAATCAATAGAGCTATAAGGTTTTATTCGTATAAGGAGAATATGATTAATGCCTTTTATTCTACCTCCGTTAAGTAAGCTTCAAATATTTTTGTTGAATTTATTTCACTGTTATTATTCATTGACTGTATATTTAGTAGTCCTCATGAAGTTATAATATAGGTGACGAAATAATAACGTTAAAAAACAGGCTTATCTTTTTTTATTGCGTCAAGACTTAACTTCCCTAAAACCACTCTTTTTAATAATAATATAACACTTGCTTAAAGATAAATTAAATTATTTCACTATATATAAAGGGTGTCCGGGACATAACAAGTAATATTTAACACACGTGTAGACGGACCTTTGCGGATAACAATTCTATAAAAGTTTTCATTTTACTTTGAAAAACGAGTAACTATCATATCTATTTAAAGGTTTGAATGGACCTAAGTATGATGGAATTAATCTAATGTCTTTTGAATCATTCCTAAAAAATACGTGAGAAAGTGGAAATAAGTTTTGATGAATAAATTGATAATGAGTAGTATGAGTTTTTGTAAAGTAATATTCTACATTGTTCATATGGTTCTTTAGATGTTTAGCATTGTTAGGGAGATAGAGATGACTATCCAAATCAGCTTGATTAAGCAAATTAAAAGGTAACTGGAGATTAATGCCATATAAAATTCTGAAGAAGAAATATTAACATCACTATTGATTGAATAAAGAAGAGTTAAATGAATCCAAGGCAATTTATTACACCAGTCAGTCATGCCAAAACAGCGAGTTGCTTGCTTTACGTTCAATCCCAACGTTTTACTAAATCTTGACATTCAGGATGTTGAACTGTAGTCTTAAGATGAATTGAACCAATTGTTGACAGAAGTATTGTCCATGTTCTTGATAAAGCAATTGAATCATGGTCAGTAACAACATATATGAAAACACCATAACGTGAAACCCAATTGTTAATGAAGGCAGAAAGAACAAATTCAACATCTACTATTTTAGTGGTATGGACTTTAGCCATTGTAAAATTCGATCAACTATCCATAAACCATATTTATAACCTTGTTCTGATGGTAAATGGATAAGACCAAGAAGAATCTTTTCAACGCGCTGATCAGGTTTTTGAATTGATCGAGTTAGAGGTTTCACATGCCTGATGATCTTATTAGCTTGACAGGAATGATATGATTGAACGAAAGATTTGATATCAAAATTCATATTAGTCCAAATAAATCTTTTTTTAATTAATTTCGTGTCCTCGTGTACCACGGTGAGTAATAGAATGCAATTTCTGAAAGACTTTATATCGAAATTGCTTATGAGCGAATGGTATTGAAACTTCAGTAGCATTACCAATCCATAGGTAAAGGTTAGGATGTACTTAAACTTGAGTAAAGTTGAAGACAGAATTTTGTCGTAATTGTGTAAGGTCTTGCCGCCATACTGAGCGAGTGCCTTATTGTGAAAATTAATAGCGTCTGGTATATGGAACACTTGAGAAACACGAGTTCAGCAGTCTGCAACAATATTTTTATTGTAAGATAATGTCGGAATTTATTGATAGTGAGTTTTATTGCTAATAATTCTTTCGAAAACGCACTCTATTTTTCTTCCGCAGTATTTAAATAATAGTTACAAAAAGCAAGCGGTTCTTGAAAACGATTGACATCTTGGTGAAGAACTCCAGCAATAATTTTATTGCTAGCGACAGTTGTGATGTTCATTTGAACGTTTAGTTTGGGATAAACTAATAACAATTGCCGTAAAAATTCATTTTTAACATAATTAAACTGATGAAGATAAGATTATCCAAATGAATTGAGTTTTTTGTTCCTTTTCCAATAATTGTCAATTTATTAAAATGTGCGAATGACTCAGCATATCTTGGAACATATTTATGATAAAAGGAAACAAAACCAATAAAATTCTTAATTGTTTTTGTGTTTATGGTACTGGAAAATTGAAAATAGTTTAAATTTTCTCGTAGGCAAAAGAAATGCCATGTTTATTAGATTGCAACCTAAGAAATCGAATGTACTATCACCTAATAAACATTTTTTAACATATAATATTAAACTAAAATTATTTAATCCCTCAAAAGCCTGTTTCAAGTTTTCAAGATGATCTTTTAGGTTGTTAGATACAATTAGCACATCCTATAAATAGCAATATAGATTAGTTAGTCCAAGACATACTGAATTCATGAATCTAGACCAGGTTAATGGTGCATTTTTTAAGTCAAATGCGGTCTGTTATATTGAAATGCACTTAATAGGGTAATAATGTAGTTCTTAAAATGTCTGCTTTTTCAATAAGCACCTCCTTACTCTCTCTCTCTCTCTCTCTCTCTCTATATATATATATATATATATATATATATAAATCGCCTTCTAAATTTTGAACATTAAATTTGTTTTTCGTTTGTTGAAGACGTATTATTTTCATACCATTTAATGATTTTCATACTTTTAGGTATCGTAATAATCGAATAGTCCCACTTTTATTCCAATTTTCGTTTACCAGAGGACTGTTTAATGTTTTGACTTTTCGATATATTAATATTCCTCTTCAATTTTGCTTTAGTTATATGACGTTTTTTCTTTCTGCTCCGTAATCCAATTGTTTCTTTATTTTCTTCTTCTGTACCTTCATCTTCAGCTTCTTCATTTCTACGAAATTATTTCAGATTTCTACATAAATAGTAGAATCTACACATATTCTATTTTCATTTCATTGGTAAATCCTCTCACTTCTTCAGTGGTATCCCTTGACTTTTGAATGTTGTTTATAAACTGTTTGCCGTTATTTGTCATGTTTAAAATTTTATTTATATTTTTATGGGCACTATACTAAGGTTCTATATTAACCATCAAAGTATTTTGATTCAATTCTAAATAGTCTTCAAACGTCACAACTGGAAAGTTTGCCTCTTCACTAATAAAATTTAGTAAAATGATTTGATGATCAAATACTTGAATTAACAGATTATCAGTAAGTAGATCACTGCAGTTATCGTTGTATTTATTTAAGTATGATTCTCTATCACCTCATCCACTATATGAGGATACGATTTACACGTTACAGCTTTAATACAAATATTACAACCCACATAATCTATAGTTCTACTATCAATATACTCGTAGTTAAATAAAACTCTTGATTTTGGAAATAAGAAACCTTCAGACTATTGTTTGCTCATAATAGAAATAGCAATATTTTTAAATGTCTTGCATTTTCCAAATCTGAGGCAATTTGAAGGGGATACCTGACGTAGCAACCATTTTAGATGTCCTTGATTACGTGTTCATTCAGTCTGTTTATTCATCTAAATTAAATACGCATTAGCAAATCGCCTAATTTCTATCTATTGAAAACCGAAAACTACCTAACTCCGCAACAATAAATTAAGTTTTAATTAAACAAAAATTGTTGAAATTTGGTAAGCAAATGGATTTAGGCATTTGTTTTAAATTAAATAGGGTCTACCAAATATATTGAAACTTACTCTTTGTGCTAATTTTATTGGTTAAGAAAAGTCAAAGTTTGCTCATGCACATAACATCTGTATTATTACTGGAAGTTGAGCAAACTGTGTATTATCTTAAAGCACTGTGGATTTAGGCCGAATACATTTTATATAAATTTGGCGCCAATATTCAAGGGATGTATACAACGTGATCTGCAATTGTTGTCACAATCCATGATATATCAAAGTTTCCTCAAAAGGTGGCATAGTCATAAAATTGACAACATAGAAAAGTTACATCTACAAAAATCATACTTAGACCTCAAAAAAATTTTTCAATGCTGTTTTCTATTTGTAAATTGGTAATTAATTCAAGGGACGTGGTCGTGAATTGTAGATTGAAAAGGAGCCTGTAACAATAGAATTTAACGTTACGACGCAATTTTGTAAATTATATATGGTGTATAGGAAACTTTGCGTTGACTCAATCAAACACATGGAGAATGAGTAGTGAGAAATACGCAAAGCAGCTTTTTAAAACAAACTTCGTGAAATGTACACGAGAATATGAAAATTACTACGTCAAAAATTCCGAATGGCAGCACGCCCTTTAGTGAAACCTTAGAGGTATAGTTCTGGAATTAATAATGAGTATCAGAATGTAGAACTGGTGATAGAAATCCGATCATATCACAGTAATATGTGTTACAACAGATGCATCTAGCAGATCAATACATAGAGTTTAAACACATAAAGTGCTCTTCTAAAAACCTACAATCGCGTAATGTATTATAAAAAGTGAAAGGCACACTGTACAGCTTAATTACGGATTAATATCTTAAGTTTTGCTTTCTTCCTTAATTTTTGTTCGCGATTGCAGGTTTCTATTTTGTATTCATTTTTTATCCCGAGATGACGTATATTTTTCTTTTCAAATTTCATTTGATTGCGTTTGGCACATGTTTGATTAAACTTCTTTTTTCTTTCGTTTCAAATAAAGATTTTGCATTTTTGATGTTGCTTTGAATAGCACGTGCTTGATTTGCTTCTTAATTATAATTTTCAGAGACCGCTTTTATTTTGCCTATTTTATTTTATTAATACGCTTCATTATATTCGAAGATAAGTAGTTAATTATTTTAATGGCTTTCACTTAACGGTGCTTTGCATTTTTAAGGTTTTACCTTATAGTACCTTTTACTTGAAGTATTTTCTTCCCTTATGCTTTTATGGTATGGACATTTTTCTGTAAAATTAAAAAAAATCCATTATTATCCATCCAGTTTATTAAAAATTGCTATGGTTTCACACGCGAAGTTCATTTAACTATAGTCTGTACTTTTTGGGGATGTTGCTGTCACCTCATCCCGAAGTCTTTTACATCTCCACAGATTTCTACGAGGCTAATCGTCATCTAGGTAAATATAAGTGCTTTTGAAGATGGACTTAACTTTTCTTAAAGTATTTTCACGTTTAATTCATTTTGAGCGTTATCTGCACGTATCAAGGTTAACATATTTATTCGCATTTTTTACCTACACATATATAAGGATTTCAGGAAACTGTATGTATTGCTTTTGGGTTTCATACAACGATAATTTTAAATATCGCACTGTTTAATATTTGGTATAAATTTTATTTTTTAATAATTACCACGGATATATAACTTCAAGTTTCTGATTACATCTTTAAACACAAGGAGGTGTTCACTAAAACTTTAATCTATATGGTTTTTTATTAGTTCTACATCTATTATTTAGTTTCAGTTTGACTTTGATATAAAAATATAAAAAATTTTTCTTCAAAACCACTACGCGGAGTTATGCCCCTCTAAAGGAACAGGAAAAAATAAGGTTGCCATTTATTTTCTCTGGCTTAAAAAAACAGAGAAATAATATTTGCACTAGCGAAAAGGTAATTTATGAGTGATGTTGCAACCCCTCCCCATTATTAGAAGATGGTAAAACAGGAAACCGCTATGGTATTTCTTATTATATCTTTTTAACTGATGAAACAATAACAAAAAAATAAACTTTAGATAGTGTAATTTATTTAGAAACTTTTTAACTTCTTAGATTTTGCAGTAAAATAAACAGTTTTGGAGTAAATAAATAAAACACGCCAACATATTTAACACGATTTATATTGTTAATAAACTGAAAAATGTCTAGTAGGTTGCTATCGCGTTGTTGAAAAATTTTGTTTATACAAGACTTAAATTTTGTGTCGAATATATTAGATTTTCAGTTTGGTAGATGAATAATTACAATATTGAAGTGGAAGACATGTATTTTGTGTATTTTTTGGTTAATGGAAATTCTTTAGAAGTCAGATGTCTTTATGAAGGAATGTATCCTGAACAGGTAATACTCTATTACACGACATTTGCAGATCTACATCAAGGTCTTTGTGTTACAGGAAGTTTTAGAGAGCAAACATTTAATTCTAGTAATCCTCGTGAAGTACAAACTATTGCATTAAAGGAGTAAGTACTAAATTTATTTGAAGAAGAGTTCGAAATAAGCAGTAGAAAAATTTCCTAAACATATCCTCTAAATTATTCGACAATCTAGAGAATTTTAAGAGATCAACATCTGTACCATATTAAACCGAAGCAAGCACTTTTACAGAGCGATTTTGCGCTAAGGGTAATTTTGAACCAATGGTTTCTGCAAATGATTGCACAAAATGTTAATTTTTAGTACATATTCTGTTCAATGTTAAAGCAAACATTTGTAATCAGAAAACAACCTACACGCTTTGGTAGAAACAAATTACCAAAATAGATTTTCTGTAAATGTGTGGATTGGAATCATAGGAGCCAACTTAGTTAGGCTATACTTTCTACCGTTGCGGCTAAATGGGGTTCTTATTACCGTTTTCTTAATGGAGAGGTTCATTTCTTTCTTGAGAACGTACCACTTCAAATTAAAGCTTGGTCGTGGTTCATGTATGGCGGTGCCCCCAAACAGTTTGTCCGACCTGCCCGTCAATGCTTGGAAACCATCTATCCAAATCATTAGATTAAATGACGCAAACCCCAACACCTCATCCACAGTCTCTAGAACTAAATTCTATGAATTTCTGCATCTAGAGATACCTCAAATCCTTAGTTTACGTAAGCCCGATAGAAAATGTCGATAATCTGAGGAACCGTATTGTAGTACCGCTCGAGAGAATTAACAATGCCCCTAGCATATTTGAACACATACGTCACTCAATAAGACAGAATAGAGGCTTACATTCTGCCAGAAATAATTATTTCCATATTATAATTTCATCGTTTTATGTTGTTTTATTTTGTTGTTTTGCTTTTTTATTCATTTTGTAATCATTTGTATTTTTGTTTGAATAATTAAACTTTTCTAAGCATATTTCGATTTATTAATAATAAGAAATATCACAGAAGTTGTCTATTTCACTACCTTCTAATAACAGGGGAAGGGTACAGCCCTCATAAATTATCTAGTCGTTAATACAAAACAGCCACCAAATATTATTTCTCTATGTGTTGTTAATTTAGAAAAAATAAATGAAAACTGTATCCTTTCTCCCCCTTTGGAGGGGATACCTCCGCGAAGAGGGCTCAAAGGAAAATTTTTATATGAATGAGCTGCTTTAACTTTGGACAATGAATGTCCCCCTGAAACTTTTTTTGCAATCAATGTGTTAGTGACATCTCATATGTACAGAGTAAATCATGTAAATGGTAATCCCTGCTATTTTTGTTAATTTTAATCGAAATAACTTATTCGTAAGCTGATTTTAAATGATTCTTAATGTAGAAATTATATGTGTCAACAGTTCGTTACATGTTTGAAAAATACGCGGGGTATAACAAAAACTGTGTACTACTTAAATGAAACACCAAGTG
>JAHWXV010102171.1:0-16625 GCA_024586415.1 Phrixothrix hirtus
TCATCAATTACCTTGTATAAAAATATCTATTAAAAATATCTAACGCCTTGAATTGACATTATATACATATTCGAGATTTTCTGCTGTCAGTCTGTAGGCATCGGTAGCTTAGTTGGTTAAATCCTGATGTCATGTAAATCCTGAGTTCGAGCCTCAGCCGATGCAGAAAATCTTTAATATGTATTAAAATACTTATCAAAAAAATTTATATATATATATATATATATATTTATATACATATAAATTCTTGATATATGTAACTAATTAAAAACATAAGAATTGGTAACACGTCATTTATATAAGAAATTAATTTATAGAATAAGTAAAATTGATTAATAAGCAAAAACCTTTCATTAATTAATAGTAAATGAATTAATAAAAAAATTGTAAAGGTCAATTTAAAATATGTAATTTAAAATCATTTAATTCTAAGGTTGAAAGTATCTTATTAACAGTTAATACCGTTAGGGTCATCTGGTATTTAGGAAAAGAATAAATTGCTAATGTTAACTAGAAAACTGTAATATTTAACTAAAATTGTAAACAAACCAGGTATGAAAACATAACCCCATACATAGATAGTATATACATTCACATTCTACATTTAAATTAAACCTTATCTGACAATTTACTGTTAAAAGATATGAAAAGTAGTATAAATATCACAATTTCAAGTCGGAAAATACAGAACATTCTAATTCTCAAAGACTTGCCTTTATAATATTCCTTTCGATTCATAAACATTTTGTCATCCCTCATTGCGAAGTATTGTCAGAGAGCAAGTCTTAGAACGTTTTTCTGGACCGATACCACTTCAGTATTTGCGAGACCTAGTGTGATCCTCCGGATTACAATAGGGCTTTGCCCCCCGCTCACGATGTGGGTTTTACTATAAACAATACGATATGGAAGTTTTTTAATCGCCATTAGTTATAACGAGAACAATCGGCAAAGATGATTTGTATTTACGATCGAACGTTTTTCATTTTCAACAGGCATACATAAGTATATCCTTGGAAGTAGTATGATAGGGTCTTTGAACGTTTTTCAATTCCTTTATCTAATCTACGACATAGAATTAACTGCTTACATTATAAGTACTAATCCACATTATCTGGTGCTAATCCCCATATATCCTTAATGTCAACCAATATAAATTGCATGACAAACCATTGAAATATATGCAATAATACACTGGGCGTGCTTGACAAAATACAGGGAATTTGAAGAAGAACTCCCTAGCTTTAATGTACCCTAGAATCTGTACAAAGTGACATACGCTATTCTAGCTTGTAGTGTTTGATTCATCAACTGTGCATATTTTGCTTCCGTAAATGCGAGAATTTAGTTTCTGGAGTTGGCAGGCCTGCTTGACCTTGAAATCAACGGCACCAGTGCTCAGTTCAGTTCAGATGTTCAGTGCAGTGCAATGGCTACTACGAAACAGAAGGCGCAGTGTGTTATTTGGATTGTGCAAACCGAGTCTGTTATAACAGTGCAACGTAATTTTAAATGTCAGTATGGTGGTGAATCATCTACAGTAAGAACTGTCCGTAATTGGCTAAAGTCTTTCAAAAAAACCGGTAGAGTTCTAAAAGCGAAATCGTCAGGTTGTCCAAGAACTTCTGAAGCTACTGTTGAACAGATCCGTAGTTCATTTGTTCGGAGTCCAAAGTAGTCATTGGCCACACGTAGTCTGCTATGTTGGTGAATACATGGCGAGAGATGGAATATCGTCTCGACGTGTGTACAGCAAAAAATGCATCTCACGTTGAGATTTACTAACATTAAAAAAAACTTGAAGGTAGTCTCTTTCATTGTATGTACTCGTTTATGTAGTTTTCAATTAATTTCGCCATTACATTTGTGCATAAAACTAGGGAGTTATTTTTCAAACACCCTGTAATGTACATAGTTGTAGATATACGTATAAAAGTGCATGTTCGTTTAAGTGAGCCAAATAACCAACATAGAGTTTTCCTACTTATACAGGTACGAGTAAAATGTACAGAATTAACAGTATACATTTACGCTCAGAAATAGCTATACAATACCGTCGAATATTTGCCTTCTTACTAGTTGTAACACGAGCACGTTCGAATTAACCCATAAACCTCCGACTGAAAATAATCTAGGTGAAGGCCAATTGGACTAGAAATTAGTTCAACGTCAACATATCTTATGCCGACCTCAAGTCATAGAGGTTAGAAATTAACTTATTTAACATAAAGTAATTGCTTAACCGAAAGGTCGTTGCAGGTTGTATTGCACCTGTTTTTATGGATTTGCCTCTACACTCCCCTGTGCAATTGCATAATTGCTAGGTTTTATTTTTTTATATGTACCTTTTGTGCCTCCTAATTTTCGGCACTGCGAACAAGCTTCGCAGAATTTTTTTATGTCACTATATATTTTGGGTCACCAATAATAGCTTAGCAAACTCTTTTTGCATTTATTTGTGCTATTAGGTGTAAGGGTATGGAATTGGTTCAGAATTTTTGGACGCAATGACGTGGGTAAATTATTTGTGCTTTCGTGATCTCTTTATTTTCAGTTGCTGCTTCCGCGTTTAGGCGTGTTCTTATTAAAATTCTATCTCTTTCTTTGTATTTGGAAGTTTTTCCATTTCCGGTGTCTACGTTTTTAAATAACTACTTTAATTCCAAATCCGCGTTTTGTTCGGCAATTAATCTTTCTCTTTCGATGTCTTTTATAGGCACATATTTGAGACATGGATTTATTTCTATGTCCTTAATTGTATTTTTCAATTCGAGGCCGTTATCGTTGCCGCTACTGCCGAAAGGGCACCTTTCGCACCCAAATCCTTTGTTTGTGTAAATTTGTCTTGTGAATCTAGCCCTTGCTGTGCTATTCTACTCGCCTGAAAACGCGTCAACATATTTCTGTATTAATGTCGCTTTTTCGATTCATACCTAATACTAAATCGTATGGCAATGAACTATGTGCACCTATTTATAAGTATTTACTATTTATATATATTTTAGCTAAAGGTACCGTTGTGATCTCCGGTGATAACACTTGACATATGTGTACCATTTCATCCGTAAATTCGTGTAGTTCCACATATTTATATAGTTTTTATAAACTTATAGATACCCCCGTATCGTATAGTGCCGAAGTTGTTTTCGCTTTTACCGTTGCTTCAAATTCGGATTGCTGTAGGCCGCTATTTTCTGGATTTCCTGCAAAACTAGTTAGGTACAAAGGTTTCTTTTGCTTGCATTGGAATTATCTGTGTTCCGTATCTCTACAGATGTTACAACCTTTTTCTCTACAGGAACTGGCACATCTTCTGTTAGAACTTCTGCTTCCGTATTTTGTGGTTGCGGACTTAGTATATGTTTACCGTTAAATCTTTTGCATTTACCTTTTTGTTCCCGACTTTCGACTACTTGCATGAACAATTACTTATTTTTTGCATAAACTGTTTTTCTATTTTCAGTGTGTGTTTCCGCTAATCGACTTGCTTTATCGAGTTCTTTTGGCATGTGATCAAGTAAATAAACCTACAGCGCTTTCAGTAAACTGTCATAGAACTGTTCTAACATAACCACTTGTTTAATTCTATCTAAATCCCTGGATGCATTATTTTTGTCTTATCTATTAAATTAGTTCGTAATATTTTTTGCAAATAATCAAAGTATGTGTCTACTTCGTCATCTTTTTCCTTCATAACGCTTAATAGAGAAATAGCTCGTGAGACCGCTTTGGTTAACTTACTATTATTTTAACTATCACTACTAGCTGCACTAGAATTATTTACACCGTTTAATTGAGCTAACCTAAATTCATGATACCGTTGGTCTTTCTCTTGACGTTGCGGATTCTGTTCCTCAAGCATCATTGTTAAAATTTCCACGTGACTATCTAGCTCTAAATCTAAACCTCTTATTGCGCAAAGCTTTTGCACAGTAACTAAACGTTTGCCCTCGTAATTACTTATTTCTAATTAATTAAAATTAAAAAAAATGTTATAAGAAAATTATTTGAAATTTATTTGTTTAATCTTTTTTTTCTGGTTTTTAACCACAGCGTCGCTGCCACGATCTATTTACCGCGTTGCGTAATTAGATTTGTTATTAATAATTAACTGGTCAGTGTGCACTAATTTTGAACAAAACAGCACACTAAAATTTAAAATAACCGTTTCTAAATACCAATTTACAGGCCGTTTCCACCTGAAAATTTGTTGAAATGGTCGTACTCCTTTCAAAAGAGATCAAGCAGGATTGTCGTAACTATTGTTTAGATAATTTTCTTTATTTTTACGTAGGTCAAAAACCACTTCAAAGTTTAAATAAATATCTATTATTTCAAACATAAACATAAAAACAATGTATTTAATTAAAAATGAAATTAAAAACAAATAATTAATTAATGTAGGAATTTCAGATCGTTAATTTTGGTAATTTATTTCTCGGCGTGATATACACAAATAAGAAAAATATAAAATTTATAATTTAAAGTCTTTTAAATATTTAAACGAAACGGGTAAAAATTTTATTTCTTCACTGTGGATATTAAGATTTTCAATTTACCACTTGCGTGAATTAATTTTAGTGTGATTAAGTTGTTGGTGCCCGCAATTTGGATTGTTGCGTGCTTGTCTCGATGCATTCAGTGAATCCAAAACTACCCAAATTCTATATAGTCTAGGGCGTTGTTCTTCACCGCCTTATGTGGATTTTAAAAAATGATGTCTTCGCTGGGCTTGCGTCTTTAATTAGGACATCAAGGACTATTCACCAACTCGTCACTTTTAATTTACCTTGGCGCAGATCTTACTAACGCTCGTTTAGACTACCTATATAGTATTAAAGCTAGAACCCAGATACATCGATTTTTGGTGGTGCATTATCTATTATAACTTTTCATTCCTATGACCACGAACTCCTGTTAAGTCGTTGTAACCAATCCTGTCTAACTATTTTGAAACTTTGTCTATTTTTTTCTATTTCAGAAATCGTTAAAATTCCAATGGCTTCTAGCAATACTTACAAGTTTTATAGGGGTTTTAGATTTTGTTGCTGCCCGTCTGGATTTCTTTAGAAATATATTTTTACCTGCCGCCATGCACTTATAAAGCTTTAACACTTGGTTTTATTTTACAAAGCAAATATTTAAAAAATATCTTAGATTTTACTATTTAATTAAATTATTTGGTTTTCTAAGATTGAGTACGCGCTAATTAAATTAATTAATCAATTCGTAATGAACAATGTACAACATATATTGTTTAATGGATTTTATCAGCTTCCATAAACATCAGCTAATAATTAGTAATATATTGTTAAATCGTTTAAACCGCACAAAGCAAGATAGTTGAAGAAGTAGCTTTCTTTTTATAAATGTAACTAAGTACTTGATTTATTTTAAAAAGTAAATTTTAGTTGAAATAGTTAACCGGTCCAAATCCTGCAAATATACGCTTATTGTTAGATGAAACTAAATAAATATTTACAGTTGCTATTTTCAAGTTGAATATTCGGTTAGATTGCTGTAATTGTGTGACGACGGCGCTAGCCGCCTTTATCTACATAAGTTCTTGATGCTTAGACTATTTGTGGACGACTGTCTAAACTGAGATCTAACATCTCAATTTCAATTTTGAATGCGCTAGCTTACGCATACTATGCGCAACTCTATAAGCCTTTTTGTCAATGATCAAGGCTAGTAATTATTATAAGCAACTAAAGAAACCTAAACTTGTAGATATAGTGAATATTTAGTATTCTCATTGTATAAAATAAGCCGAGGATAACTTTTTGTGATTTTTATGAGTTAATAGTGAACATTTCTGCTCATTCTATGTTTGGCATTGCTAGTCATGACCTATCACTATCATCTCATCAAAACAACCCAGAAAAGATAACTCCGGGATAAAATCCACCACCAAAATTGTCCTGCAAGAATAGGCCCGACAAAATAATTTTGCAATAATGTATCGACCAGTGCATGAATAGCAAAAACTTGCGAGAAGAATTATCTATAAATTTGGATAAAGTAATCCCACTATTTGAAGCATGATGGTGTCACAAGTGAAAGAGTTACATTAATCTATTTATAAATAAATTCTTTGATTTATTTATAAAACCAAAAAAATGAATTGTAGTTTACAAGTATGGAATCTTTTGAAGGTCAACAATTCTTTCCGATTAAGTACTTAGAAATCCTTTTAGAGAACCTTCCAGCTGGGTTATTTTGTAGGGGCGATTTTGGGTTTCGGCTATCTTGTCGGTGCTATTCTGACAAGATCTGCTTTGGTGCTGGATAGTTTGTCAAGGACACTTTGTTGATACTTTTCTGGCAAAGCTGAATTGACACGGTACCGTTGCTAACACAGCCTTGGTGACGTCGTATATTTGACATCACCTTGTATATATAGTATTAATCCAATTTTTTTACGTTTTTGGAGTATTAATTCAATTATCTGTTTCAAATCTTCTTGAAACAAGTAAAACGTAATTTTTATAATGTGTTACATTCACTTAATGTATTTTTAGAGACACGTGGAAAGTGTTCTGCAATTATGTTAAATGACTTACTAGAGATCTGTTATCAACTTCCTTTTCTTATGGTACATAAAAGAGAGATGTAGTGATTTAACTAGATATTAAGGAAGTAGACAATATATAGTAAAATAAAATATTATTTATTATCTAAAAGCTGTTCCTGGAGAATGAAAGGATACAGGTTGGTGGCAGACTTAGCAGTAATACACAGGTCTTCGCCTTTATTTAACATCTTAATTCCAGAAAGTGGTTGTTTGATCATTTCAAGTGCGGTTCAATGCTAAATATACTCTAGTAAAAGTGTCCGAGTTTCCCATATTTGTCGGAAATTAAATGGAGTTCAATACATTGATATAAAGAGCTATTCCACAGTAGTATTGTCCTTCAATTTAGCTCTATGGAAATCAAATTAAATAAGTAAACAACTTTATTTGTTGAAGCCACATATTTTATTTTTATTACATTTTGTATCAATTTGACTTTTATATTAGGTTGTACATAAAATCCTTCTAGATTTCTTTGTAATTGGGAATAAGACGTCGCTTCATTCGCAGCTTGATCTTCATATGCATCCTCATGCTTTGTGATTTCTATCAATTAATCTATTT
This sequence comes from Phrixothrix hirtus, assembly GCA_024586415.1. Taxonomy (NCBI): domain Eukaryota; kingdom Metazoa; phylum Arthropoda; class Insecta; order Coleoptera; family Phengodidae; genus Phrixothrix; species Phrixothrix hirtus. Next base: position 7,142 of record JAHWXV010102171.1, read on the forward strand.
TCTTTAAATTGTTTATTTTGTTAATCTCTTCTACGAATATTCATACCTTTCCTCGTTTATTTTGTAAATTTTGCAAATGATGCCTAACTATTCACTGTCGGTTACGCGATAAACAAATCTGTAATTGGAACAATTTTAAGAAGTATTAGTTTCTCAGCAAGTCTTCAGGAATCTGTCACTTAACAAACTAGCATGTTCATTTAAAGCTATCCTTGTTTCCCTCTACCTAAAGTAACACACGGAAATATAGTACAGTCCTGTAGGCTAAGTGTTTAAATCAAATTTTCATAAATACAATCCACTCCCCCAGTAATTTATTGTTATCTTGTCGCACATTGGACAGCATTAATTTCTATTTGTAACTAGTAGTTCAGCGAATATATTTTAATATAGATTACGTTCGCATAACCTATTTAAATCATACAGATATTTACATTAGAAGTATTTTAGTGCTGTTCAATAATTTATCATCTGTGATTCGACAAAATTGCGTTTGTAATTTTATGTCAATATTAATATTTTAATATTATTTAAAGCGAACTTTCGAAATGTATGGCAATTGAAACATTTTACATTGAAAATAAGCCAGTATTTTGAATTATAAAGAATTGTAAGTAAGTTTACATCTAATTAACTTTATACAATTTTATATCTGATAGATTGTGTTTGCAGCACATTTTCTTAGTTATTTTCATTGAATGACCTATTTTTAAAATGTTTTTATAAGTTTTTCAGTGGCAACGTCTCTACTTTTAAATTTAGCTATATTAAGTTTTAAATCTTTTTATGTAATTGTGGCTCAAATTTCATTAACACTGTTGTCTGCTTTGTTTAGCAGCTATAAACAATTATAATAAATTGCTTGATTACGTACCTTTGTTACGTAATCTTTGTTTGGATTTAGGATGAAGTAGACAAATTGATTCGAAGTTGCATTGATTTTTAACAACCACTTCAGGATTAGCACCCTTCCGTACAACGGATCTTAATATTTACAATCCTTACAATCCTTCTCAGAACCTTTGCATAATCGATCTAGACAAATATTTACGTTAGTCATCCTAGCTATCTCACGAACTAAATTTAATTAACGACTTATTTATTTCTCAGCAAGTAAAAACAGAGATTTACGATCAATATATTTATTGAAAATTTCAAATTAAATAAAATGAAATAATAAATAAACAATAATCACATTTAAATTATTAAATACACACATTCTAAATAAACATGTACTGTTTACAAACCCGTCGGTTGTTTCCCTCTGAGAACTACTAACAGGTAGTAAACAAGACTTTGTGGTATTTATTTATATGCTTATAGAAAGAACGTCTGATTTGTTTTTTTAAATTTATTTATTTAAATTGGAACCAAATTTTATGTTTAAAGTTAATTAACTAACATGAAGCAATTTGCATTTATTTAATGTACGTTTTTAGAATAGTTGATTAAAACACTTATGGTTAATTTTGATTTGTATTTTGTTGATGTTAAAATAGTAGACTTCCATCTGGCTATTTATATTCCAGGTCAGCAGTCTTTAAAAGGATTTACGTCCCTTCTATAGAATCAAATTCGAATTTACGGTCTTCTCTTTAAGATTTGCGCCTATGAACATTGGATATTATTTTCCTGTTACCTTAGGAAAACTTAATTTACGTTGATATGTAAAATTAGGAAACCTAATGATGCCACAGCTCACTCCTGTGTGGCACAAATCAAATTATTTACATCTTCTATTTTCAATGGACCTTACAATATGGCTTCGCTTGATTGATTCACCAGCGATACTGACGCACAAGCAAAAATATGAGATGAAATTGCGTCCTTGGATATTATATTAACATTCAGACATCCCACTACAGTATTTTCTAACCATTGGCTGATTTCAAATTTCAAAGATTTTGGTTTCATGTTTGAAATAACGAACGTTACATTTATGTTCTCATCGAGGTTTTTCCTTTGCATTTTACAGCTTAGTCTCCAGTTTCTTTTTATGGTCGGCAAAAACTGCTTCGCTTTTGGCGGCAGCTTTACTCTAAGATATTTTATGTAAAACGTTTCATTGCATAAGTCCGTTTTACTTTCCGATGCTTTGATGTTTGTCTTTTGACATAAGTTTTAAAACTCACCCACAATTTGCTTATAGCAGGCACTTTAAAATTGTAAACTTATAAATTTTTACAATCCGTGAAACTTGGTTTAAACTTAATATAGTTGGATTTGTTTTATCTTTGCAGCTATGTCATAGATGTAGAGTTAAAGCTTCGACATACTTAATAAACTTAACGTTAAATTTATATACATATGTTAGAAACAGCTACTAAATATAAAGTTTATAATTCCGGAACTAAGTTTAGACGTAGTAATTTAATAGTGTGACAAAGAGCGATAACGAGAAGGAGATGAGTTGCATATCTTTGATTAAGATTAATATGTAACTTCAATTCCTTATTTATTAGTTGGGAGGGTTGTGAGTTTTACAGTAATTGTCACCTTTATATTTTTATAAAAAAACAGCTCTTTTAAGAGGTATTTTGTATATAGGATGATACTTCCTTACTTCCGCTTAGTTAATCATGTGCATTTAGGCTTGCTCCAACTAATTACAGATTACGAAAATGTAGGTTATGTTCATATTATAATTTTTGACAGTTCTAGTAGATTTTTAGTAGCAACTAGTAGCTATTTGACATTATTAAAGTAAAAACTCATTTGATTTATATTTTTAATCTTAGTTCATACACATGTGAAGTGTGACGTCACTGCAAACATAAAAAAATCCAACTATATTACTGGCTACTTTATATTACAGAAAACTTATCTTAGAAGTTTAAACTAAATGATAATTTATGTTAGAACACGTAATTATTTACTTATTAATTATGGCGTCTAACAACGCTAAATATATGAATATTGAAAGTTTACGTAATTTATTATTTAAAGTAGTTCTTTATGCTCCTTATTTTTGTTGTAATAAAGGTGTTTTGGTTAGCAGGTAGATGCAAGTATTAAAACTAAAGCATGTTGAACTGACCGGATTGGATTTTAAACATTAATCGATTAGCTAAAGAAAGTAAACTAACCGATTGTATTATTAAAATATATATCACTTTGCCATTGTCGTTATTTTACTCGCCATTGCATGTGCACTAAATCGTGTTAATTTATTATACCTACATTCGATTTAAAGTTATTTGTATATCAGCAGTTACGCCTCTGACTGGTCATCCTGCATTTTTGTTCCTCGTATCTAGTTTTAGAATGTGTAATATTTTAACTATTCATCTATTCTAAAAGGAACGGCTTTCACCAACTTATTTTGTAGTTTTAGCAGAAAATTCAAATGACTTTTCCCTAGAATTTATAAGTTAACTACTAAAATTGACGATCCCAACCTGCTTGTAAAATTAAAGTAGATTTTGATGCCCCCATTTAGGTAACACATCTTGAATTGTTAATCTTAAATACTGGCTGACATCTTCCTTTGGGGTATAGTTCATTTAAAAACAAGGTTAAATTATTATACGCGTAGGATTATCTAGTACTTTTTCGTTAGGAAAATACTGAGTTAACAAATTTCAATAATGAACAGAAAAACAGAAATTAGCTAGTTGAATTGCATCGCACACCTCTGCGTTGGCGGTCAGTTGTGGAGCATCTATTTGAGGGCTTTAAACGAATTAGACGTGTTCTGGTAGCTACCGGACTCTTTGTCTATTTAAAATCTCTAAATAAAATAGTTCCTTTCTGTAAAACTCCAAGTCTTCTGTGCAAAATTTCCATGTCACGTAGATAACGCTAAATTATTTATTGAGGACCTCGATTAATTACGCTCGTTATTGATTTAAAAGAAAGTTGGCATTCGTTGCTATCTAATGGGGATGAGATCTACCTATTAGTGCTAGGCTAATCAATTTAAAGTGAATAGAAGAATATCAAGGCTTCGTAAGTTATTTTATGACGTTCTACTGATTTACTAAATAACTGACACAAAGGGGTATCTTCCATACTCTTGAAAATATTTCACGTACTAAACTATTTAAAATTAATTGAAGATGCAGTTGGCTTATTTAATCACTCATAATTCAAATACTAAGAACCACCTTAGTTTTATCAGAACCTGGGTATTCAATTACAAGTTAATGAGTAACCTTTTTTTTATGTAACCTCTCACAGATTAACAGATGTTCATTGCTTTTCTGAATACCAAATAATAACCGTTAATCATTAAAATCTTATGCAATTGGTAAAACAGATTTAAGTTCTATACATTCAATCAAAAAACGTCAACGTTCTTTTGTTTCACATTTATATGGAAATTTTAATTTGTGCGGTAACTATCAAGGGTTCACTTTTGCTAATAATCTGATCTTACGATCTTAGGCACATATAATATTCCATTAAGTATATATAGGACCGAGTTAAACATGTTTCCTCGCATTAGCTGGCTCGCCGATTTTTATTGACTACGTTTACAGGTTTAGTATATAATTTTGATTTAGAAAACTTTGCTGCTTGTTGTTATCAAGGGTTGTTCTATTTGGTCTCAAACAAAAATTGTTATATACAGGGTGAGTTAATTTTCGTTTTGGATTCGAGACATCTTATTGATTTCGATTAGAAGGACTAGGTGCAGTTTACACTAATTCTACTTGCAAAAATATATACAAAACGTTTGATCAATATCCGCTACGACTTGAGACGAGAAGAAGTCATGGTTTATAAATCTCTCTCCGCTAAACGATTTGGCGACTTCGACCAAATTTGGAACTGATTCGTTGAGCGTAGTGACAAACGCTATATACCACGCCAATTGAGTCTGAGCAGATGCTGTAATTTTAATTTGATTTAAAACTGTTTATGCAGTTGATAGGCAATACAAAATGCAATAATCAAATATTATTTGTTATTATTGGTTGCAGTTAAAAATTTTAAAAGTAATTCCACCAAGTGGAATAGCATGAATTTATGAATAATGATTTTATCCCCCACCTTTTAATTATTTGGCTAAGCTTAATATTGGAAAAAACGCTAATCTGGTTTTTTTAACATTACGTCTACGTAATTAATTAAAAAATTCGGATAAAGCTATTTTTCATAAATTCATACGCATTGGGTGCTATAGAATTTCCTTTTAAAGCTTTCAATCGCATTAAAATCTAATAAATTATGATTCTAGCATTGTAGGTTGACTAATCGAGTGCATAAAGAGTCTTAATGTGTACACTCAGCCTATAAAATTAAAAACATTCGCATTAAAGCCAGTTTTTGCTACAATTTAATTTGCAAATTATTTTGCAATATTCAAGTTTAGGGAATTTAGTTTTACTTAAGCAATTTCGGAACCAATTAGAATTATTATCATTCATATACGGAACATTAATAGGCAGCAACTTTTTTACTAGTTTGATTATTTATATTGTAACAAAAATTAGAAATGGAAATTTCTAGAATGATCTAGAATGTTTTCTTTGTAATGAAATAGATGATGTAATCCACAAATGACTCATTGCAGTAATTTATGTCTGTCAATACAATTAGGTCAGCAATGAGTCATAGGATTACATCATTATTGTGAGTAATATTCTCGAATGCTTTTATTCTTATTGTTTCTAGAATTATCTTTCCTATGTAAGCAGCGAATTGAGTTCTCTTAGAGTTAGTTATTGTTAGAATCTTGTATTATGCATTACTGATATAAATATACATAAATAGAATTATACATAAATGTTTGCTGCTGGTGCATTGTAAAATAAATAATTAAATATTTAAAATAAATTAGTGTATATAGTTATTTATAAATAAGTGTAGAATTAAGTGAATATAAATAAACATTATAAAAACAATTACCTAGTTTCGTTACAATATTTTCAAGAAGGACAACATATGCTTTACTCCATTTCCCCATAAATCAATCTCTTTCGGACGTCAATGATTGTACATTTCTCAAAGAACCATTGAACGCTTTCTTTGTAATTATACTCTGATGTGCACTACATACTTTGTATTACTCTCATTTTAGCGGTAACTAAACTTTAGTTAATGAGATGTCTTTGTTAGATATATTGATCACAAGCTTTTAATTCTCGAACCTTGAGTTTAAATTCTTCCGCTAGTAAATATAAACAAATTATACTCTAGGTGGATATAACTTACAATAATTGAACTTGTTCCTTACAAGGTTGGGCTACCTTTGGCTGTTAAATTTTATTGCATTTAATTAAAGTTTATTAACTTGGAAGTTTACTTTATTATAAGTACAAATTTTAATTTTAATATTAATAGTTTAATTTTACTTAATAACTGCTTTAACGACTAAATTAGATTACTTCGAAAAAGTCTTTAAACAATAACCAATGTATCTGCAGATGCTCAGTACCCATTTGGCATAACATATCGTTTTCACTAATGAAAATTAATAAATATAAGTCAATCGAAAATTTATTTTATTTTTATTACAACGCCTGTTGGAAAAAATCGATCCAGCTTTAGAAAAAGGTTGCTTCCATCTTGGTTTGCTTTTAAGACATTTGGTTGAAATTTTTGGAAACCTTAATCTGTTTAGAATCCACAATAGTGCAATTTAGCCAAACCTTATAATATTACAGCTTTTTATGTCCGTTCCAAGACTTCAATTAATTTTACACGGGATTCTATTTTAATTCACTTGTTAATTATATCTTAAATGCAAATTTGTCTGTTGTAATAACGAAATTTCAATTTCATATGTGTGTTTATTTTGTTACAGTAATCTTAGAAGTGATAGCATCTCGTTTCCAAGGTAGACTCGGCAAAGTCCCTTATAGTTCACTAATTCTTCTTATAGGTGGCGTTTCGGGAAGTCATACTCGTTGCAGCCAGATAGGTTTTAGTATGGTTTTAACTCTGAAAGGACGTGTTGATGTGTTGCCTTCATTCTTCTAAATTATTTCTATGTAAAATTAATTGCATCATACTAAAATGGATTCCTTACCTTTTATTAGATAAATTTTGTTCGGTATTTATTGCAACTGGTAATAATTGATTCTAATGAATAGAACGTAAATGCTTAACAAGGCATCCGGGTTTTTTATTGGACTGGGATAAACTTCTGCATCGATCTAACGAATATTGATTTTTTAGATTCGGTAACTTTTCTAATTGTGAGTGATAGTGATAATTGTGATTGTGGCAGATTAAACAAAGGATTTCGGCGGTCATTGTTCGTTATCCAAAAGTTCGGAAATGCATTTGGCCTTTAGCGGTACAGATCATGGGGTTATCATACAAAGGTACCGTTTATCATCTTAAATTTGTCTGTCAACCTGTCACTATGATGGCTGTCTGCATCATTCACAAACAAAATTAACTTAAGTGACTCATTTTTTTGATTACAAATTTAATGGAATCTAAATGAGTTTTTATCTTATCCATCTTTAAATTATTTTGGTAAATCTAAATAATCCATTCCTTTTTCGTATATATAGACTTGTGTTCAGTTACCTTGCAACTCATTTATTGAAGCACTTTAAAATTAATGTATTCAACTCTTTAGGAATTTTGCAATACATTAGATATTAGTTAACATTGCTAAATGTAATTAAATATAAAAAAGCCGTATTAATTAGTCCTACAAATATTTTTTGTTTATTTAAACCTAAATCATTCGCATTACGTTGAAAAGATCTATATGCTTGAGGATACTTATTGCTCTGTGTTATGACTAGATACTGTTCTTGATTATGTTTACAATAATCGTACTGCTTGACAATTATTTTGGACTCTTAGCTACTCCCTCCTTATAACTAGCTGTCTGGTAAAACAACCAGCTCAATATCAACATTGCACAACCATACTTTATTACCTTTCATATTTGCAACTGGGAACCTTTAATTAAAGTTTTGTTAACCAACCTGTTGTTTTCTATTTGTGCAAATATTACGCCATACAAAAAGTTTCCAACGCCTTGATTTGTATTCACTGTATTATTCTTTTGGATCTGTCTAAAGGGTCGGGTGTCCATAATTATTAGACGAACTAAAGTGCTCAGCATCACGAATTTTGAAATATCCTCACATTTAGAATCATATGAAGCCAGTGGTAGTTTCTGTTCTAAATTATAAAGAAGCAGGAAGTATAACGTAATAAAACTTGTGGTTAGTGTTTTGTGACACTAAATTAAGATCTATTTATGACGTAATGTTGGTGTGTACTTGAGAAATAAGTTCTTCACCCAATATCTTCGTATGCATCCGCTAACATAAGTGTGCTTAATTTTATTATTACTTGTGGGAAACGATTAATAAAGTAACAATCAACTACCATTACAAAGTCAGTCTGTCACGTTTCGCTGGTACTTGATACAGATTAGAGAGCCGTACGTGAAGTATTTGGTCAAGTGTGCTCTCTTATAAGCTTGACTAGCTCAGTAATTTTAGCTCATAGTGCATGAAACACCTCAAGGGATTCAATGTTTAATTTATAGTCCTCTGCCATGAGTTATGAAGGTAATCTTAAAAGGTTTTTTACTAGTCTAATTGTATATCATTACGATTCAATGATATGATTTATATTTTATTTGAAATATTGTATTCGGTATTAAGATTCAAATTATATATCATTAATAAAAGTATGATTTTTTATACGTGTGTTTTAAATGTTAAGTTCATTATTTACACTGCACAGTCCTTATGTTATACTATCTATAATGCTATGATTCTAAATTTTAAAGTTTATCTTGCATTTCATGCTTTATAATAAATCCATGCTACAAGATGTCAAGATTTAGGTTATATTTGTTCATGCAGTATTTGAGTGTACGTAACGTGTATTTGTGAAACAGCAGGTTAGGTAAGGGGATGGAAACGGCAGGGAATCCTTTATGGTTATGCTTTGTAGGTTACGAAGTATTAATTCGATTAGATGTCATCTAAGTTGTTTTACCACTTCGTATCATTGCAGAACAATATACAAAACAGCGGAGAACGTCCTTTTGCGGTATATACAATCCTCTTGAAGGCCTCTATAATAATGGGCAATGCAGCAGAAAATGTCCTTGTACATCTCTAGATACGTTTTACGATTGTCGTAATCTCTATTATAACTATCGGAGAACGTCCATATAATATTAGCAGAGACTTTATGATTTCCTTGAGTATAATAAACCGAAAAAGGTCCTAGAATGTTACGCTCATGAACACCTACGGCAAGGAAATAATTTTAATGGGCTATTTAATTGGCAAGATAGGGTTAAGGTAAGAGAACCGGGAAGACTCTGATTGCTTTGTATTTGTTGCTGGCTCTTATAATCCATTTATTATCACAATTTGTTGATAAACTATAATTTCTAAGAATTAAATTGTAATGGAAGTTTACAATGACATCTATTTTAGTTTTGTATAACCATTATAGTTTTCTATCTATCTAAACTACTATAACTATTAAATTATGTTATTGCCCAATAGATGGCTATATGAATTTAACTTAAATAATTTACAATTCA
>JAHWXV010102173.1:0-14507 GCA_024586415.1 Phrixothrix hirtus
CGACATTTTAACTTTACGATAAAATGAAATAAGTAGCACTTTCACTATATCTACGAAATTGATTTATGATCATCGTTTGTTTTATCATATTCCATAGTGCAACGGGTCGATTTTGGAACAATTTTTTGCTAAAATTACCCTTTATTGCCCCCAATATTCATTTATTTATATTAGATTTTGAACATTTCGCGAAATTATTTACGGCATTGTCCTTCTTGCTGCTGGAAAAATATCTAGATGGTTTCGTTTTTAATTTATAGACAGTATCCCTACGACCAAGCGTGTAACAGTTTCAAAAAATTACACAGATATGATTAATATTAGAACGATTAGATAACAATATGTAATTAGGTTTATTGTGTTTAGAACTATATTTGGAAGTGCTGGTTGGATTAGGTGTGAAGAAACTTTAACTATGTAGGATCTTCAATCTAAGCGTGTCCCGGTTCGTACTCGGCGTATCGCCTTAATGTTGTTATAATGTGGATATCAGTGCATTGATATTAATTAATTCCAATTGAGCTTGATAGAAAGGCAAGATATTCTTTAATAAGGCGCATAATTAACGATCATCAGATATCGTTTCATTTAATCGGACGTATTAATTTCATATCAAGACGATATAAACTCCGGTAGTATTGGCTCGGCTTTAAGTACGAATATGATTTCCGTCAAATAGTTTTCATAGTAGCTTCTGTTTACTGAATATTAAAAGAAACAAAAAGTGATAAGAAGGTCAACAACCTATACGTGACAAATCGTTTAAAATCTAAACGTAATATTAATTCTGATTATGCCTTCAAAGACAGCTTTTAAACTGTCACGCAGCAAAATAATATTTTTATAATTTTATTTTAAAGTTAGCATGTGTTCTATACATATTTACGCTTTTCAACAATTTTATATTCCATAAATATTGCCCGATGCTATTCATTTATGAAACGTGCGTATCATTTGTAATTCAATATTATAATGAATTTATATACGACTTTATAGAACATTCCCTATTAGTGTAGGTAATGCATAAACAACAATAGACTTTCTGTTTTGAATGTACATTACAATATAAAAGGTATAAAAAGGCCTTGTATTAATCTGAGGCTATCGACTCGGTTTTTTCAGGTTATAACGGCCACGCTGTAGTATATTTAAACCGCAAAATTAAGTAATAGGAGCACAGAACTTGTGAAATATAATTGTTTGCTGGTTCTGTACATTTTTCAATGTCGAACGCGGAAATCGTTCTACTTATTTAATTTGTATGCTTAATTGGTTCTGTTCATCCAAAGGAAACATTATTTTATCAGTACATAATTCTGATTGAATATTATTATGAATACATACTTTATAAAGTTAAAGCAGTGAAATTTTTTGCGATTAAGAGGAACGGCCAATAGAGTTTTGAAAGTAACACAGCGAATAATATTCGTTGTTATATAAGACATCGCCGTATATCTCTGATCCCCCAATACCTCCATTTTTACCAGGTCGTGCCTAAAAGGCAACCCTGAGTCTATCCGATAGGTTAAATAAGGATAGTAATATAAGTAACATCTGTATAGCAATTTCTGGTAATACAATGTAGATCGTACAATCACTGCATTAGAAATCATCACTGAATAAAATGGCTCCCGGCCTGAGGGAGGACTTAAAAAACAACCCCGGAAGTATAGTAAGTATGGTATGAGATACTGCAAAAGAAATTGAATCATCAAAAAGTTTCGAAGTGGTGGTAACAACGCAAGAAAGAGTTTTTATTCTTGAGTGGTATTTTCGTTCATATCGAACTGAGCAGTCGAATGGACCTAATTTATTATTGATTACCAGTTTATTTAGAGAAGAGTTTCAGGAGCCACCACCAACTAACAGGGACTTTTTAAGGTTCATTTCAAAAGTTTGATACGTTGGAAGTGCTCTAACTCGACAAAAAGGTTGTAGTGGTAGCCCAGTTACCATAACAACTAATGCGAGTTAAGGAAGCCTTTGGTAATAGGTATTGGAATCTTCAAAACTAGTCTGCAATGAATGTCTATGAAGATTCATTTTAGAGGAACGTCTATCGGAAAGATGTTTAAGTATATTGGTGACTTTTGCTATTAGGTACAGATTGGAAAACGTTTAAATAATGCAAACAAAGGAGCAAGGGTTCTGTATTGTGCTTCAGTCTTTGAAACTTTTCATAAAGATCCTATCTTTCTTTCGAATAAATGGTTTTCTAACGAATGTCACATTCACCGGAATGGATTTGCTAACCGACTGACAAATTGCCCTCTTGGTTTTCGACGACCAGACGTCATTATAGAGAAATCCCATATTGGTGGCCGAGTAACGATTTGGTGTTCAGTGTCGGGTATTGACTTCTTTGGTCCTTATTTTGTGGAAAACGAGCGCAAAAAACTCGTTACTCTAAATCAATTACGGTATTGAGAGCATATTCTAGCACCATTTCTGAAGTGTCAGACAATTCTGCGGTGCCAGAAGTCTCCAATTCAGTACATAGTTACTGATAAAGGATGGGGCTACTTACTATACGGCGAGAGAATTTCAATATCTGCTTCAAGAATAATCTTGGAACAACATAATCTCCTTTAAAGTAAACTTTTCATATTCGTTACATTCATTAGACCTCTCAACTCTTGACGCATACGTTTGAAATATGCTGAAACAATCCCTTTTTACGGAAAATACACCGGGAACTGCACTTATTTAGAAGGGTGATACAACCTATTTTTCAATCATGCATGACAATCTTGTTAAGCGCTATGAGTACTGCCAGGAACGCATTGGAGATCACACTGAAAATACCTTTTATCCTATAAAAACTTACATTGTTCAAATTTTCCTAATTTTTATGTTTAATAAAGTTTCATTTCTCAGTGCCCTTTGTTTTGGTGCATGTCGTACCATGTTTCAGGAAACAGGACTCGAATCAAAGATTCGAGAAGAACAAGAACGTGAGAATATTAGTTACCGGTGCAGAAAAATGGCGTAATAAACTAGAACGCATACACGTCTGTGTGCAAGATATCCAAATTCATCAAAATCGGCGTTCAGACACATGGGTTACCTTCGCTGTAAGTATAAAGTGTTTTATTTCGTTTGAATTACTTGATATACTGGCTTCTATAGTAAAGAATATGCAATGAACCGTCCATAAAATGTTCTTCTGACTGAAATAACATAATTTCTAAACTAAGAGGTATTAAGCCAAAGATAAATGTATAAAGGTAACGAAACCACGTAATTGTTTAAAAATCTTTGTTTATATTCAATAATATTAAGATAATTTATTTACATTTGTTTGTTTAAATATTTATTTCACAGTAAACTAACAAAAAAGGTTTATATATTCATTTATGTATAACAGCTAGACAAGATTTTTAGAAAAACTAAACCTGAGCCAATTTTATTTGCTATTTATGTAAAAAGGTGAAAGTCCTGAAAATTAATGAATAGAAAACAATAAAACTAGTCATAATAATAATGTAATAAATTGTAATATCATGACTGTAACCTTGATTTTGTTTACTTAGATATCAATTACAGCAATGAGCCATTTGAGATTACATGATCTATCTGAGTTATATAGAAGCCTCTGAGATGTTCTGAAATGTTCTTTTGAGTCATTATTGTTTCTAATTTTGTTACATTGCCACATTCTTAAAACTTTTACAATGATCTTGGCTTTTTTCTTGCAGTAGGTCTACGTTTGTTTGCGGATGTTGGAATCTGTACTGGGATCCATGCTTACAGCGCTATTTCTTGAAAAAAATGGCAGTCCACAGATTTTGTCGTTGTTGAAACCCCTCTTGGATCCTATTTTGATATTAGAATCTTTATATCACTGTCACAAAACACTACCTTCAACATGTTATGTACCAGCTGACCTGTGGTACGATTAAATTTCAATCAGTACCCGGTACAAGTTTGTTTGTTTAGATCCCACAATGCCTTACACAGGTCTTCGTAGTATGGTTTTTGACGAATTAATTCCTTTGTCACAGGGTAGTAAATACTTCGCACACCTTGGCGGTGACCGTAAGTCCCATACCTTTTCAATATCTGGCTCTTGCTGCTGTATTTCTTCTACGCCACCATATCTTAACTACGACGCCACGGAATATTCAGATGTCTTTAAAGATATAATGGCTTAGGAGATTCTCCCTGGAAATCGAACATATTTCTGTATTCCTCAATGGTAACTCTAAATCGAGCTTTGTGCGGTCCCAAATTGGTTGACAAACATTCAGTAAATGACTGTTCGCTGTTCTTGACCCCTAATTTTTCTAATTCAACATAGTTAGTCCTCTGTTCGCATTCTTTATGTCCCAGTTCTGCATTCCTCTCGGCGTATGAAGCTAACCGATTCATGTAAACAACTTTGGGTTTTCTTTGGGTAATAACGTTATTCGGTAGATTAAATCATTAATCCTTTTTATTACATTATATGGATATTCCCATGATTTATGCAATTTTGGAGATAAGCCTGGTTGCCGCTGAAGCTGATACAGCCAGACTATGTCATTCGGTTAAAATCCTTCTGCTTTAGAACTTACACCATGGTGGAGTTTATTCGATCACTGGCAATCTGGATGTCATTGCAAAACTCTCTCATGGATGGTATCTACTTTCATTGGTAGATTTTCAGAATGTGCATTTCCAGCAATTTCCTCCCCTCTAAACCTACCAAACACCAAATCTCACGGTAGTCTCATTTCGCGGCTAAACAATACTTTATCTGGTGTTTCTCTCGTCGTATCGTATTCATTTGACCGATATGTCAGCAAAAACGGATTTAAGAACTTGACCCAATCTCTTTCGTGATCTGAGATAACATTTGACAAACCCTTTGCCATTGTTCGGCTCATGCATTCAATCGCTCTATCTGAATGAGGATGAAGAACAGTTGTTCTGGTCTTGCATAGTTTCACCACCTCGCAGAGACTTTGGAATAAGGCGGATCCAAAATTTCTTCCTTGTTCTGAATGTAATTTCATGGGAATTATGGGACTAGTAAATAGTGCTTTCATCAAAATTTTAGTCAGTCCTGACTATTTAAAGCTTGTGCTTCGATCCATCTACTAAAAAAGTCCATTGTAACTAGAATGCATTTGTTTTCTGCTTCGGTTTCTGGAAACGGGCTAGACACTTTATATTGCCATATCGGTGCTTCTCGCTTTCTCAACTGACCGTTTCCAGATGCGCGCATGCAGTTCATCCAATAAAATATTTGAATGACCTTCTCCATAGCTTTCTTCAGTCCCATATTCCCTCCTGATGGACTATCATGCAGCTGTTACTGAATTTTCGCTACTCTCCTTTTCAGAATCGACAACTGCATTCGTCTTTTACTTCTTTCATCATTTTTCACGACCCTTTTCAAAAAGACGTCCTGAATGTTCAAGGAATTCCATTGAGATCAATATGCTTTAACAACTAGACTAAATTGGGACACTTCCTCTCAACCTGGTTTTTGATTTTCACCCTTCCATTTTAATAACGTCAGGTCTAAGTCGTTTTCTTGATCCTGTTTGATATTAGCCGGTTTCCAATCACGGTCGACAAGTTCTTGTTGACTTTCGACTCCAACCTAGAACCTTGCCTGCAACCTTCTGGACAAGGCCGTCTTGACAAGGTGTCAGCATTTCAACGGTTTCTTTCAATATGGTTTTCTTGGTGGTTGGTGTTATCAGCGGGACTGTTTATTGATTCTGTGCAATTTCTCTGCACATGTCCCTGTTTTTCACATTTCCAACAACGCTATTTTTGTTCAGTTGGCTTTTGTATCTTAAGTAATCTTAATACTATCTTTTTCAAACTCTCACTACTAGATTTATCCTTCACCTTGCCACGTGCACGAACGTGGCCGTTTGATGCTTGTTTGACCGCTTTAAATTCCAATGAATGAGCGAATGTACTATCAAAGCCACGTGGATGCGCTAATTTAAGTGGGGGTTGCCTTTCGGAATCCCAAAGATGGGCCACAAATGTCTGCACCACAGTTTGCTTAATAACACTTTCTGAAGACGTTGGATAAGCTAATTTCACTAGCCATGCGTTTTTAGTTTCGAATTTTTGGTTGTCCTCTACAATTTTCTGTCCTCGATTCTTTAACTGGGCACAGTGGATATGTTGCTCATTTTTATCGCCATATCGCATTTCCAATCGTGATATAAGGTAATTCAAATTATTCTGCAGACCATCTGATATGGTTTGTAGAATGTTTAAAGCATTCCCATGTAGAGCCACTATTAAGGCAGTTGCCTTTTCTCCAACGATTCATGAGTTTGATATTGCAGCTGTCACGAACTGTTTATGGTAATTGGCCCAAGATGTTTACCCACATACGTGGGTGCTTTAATGAGTCTTCTGGTACTTAGTAAGCCATTTTCAGTAACAGGTAAGTGATCAACTTGATGCGCATTCACTTCTGTTGATTGCTCATGAGGAACAGAATCCACTTCCTTCTTAGTCATGTTGACTTCATTATTTACCGTGAGCAGAATAAACTTTCAATGTAGTTCCTCACACTTATTAGTTACTTCCTGCAATTTTGTTGTCATTTAATTGAAGACATCTTCTATTTCTTTTGTTAATTTATTTTGGCTTAGTTTAATTTCATCCTCTAGTATATTCTGGTCCAATTTCATTTTTTCATAGTGTGCGTTTTAGGTTAATTTAATTTCCTTTTGTAACTTATTTTGCTTTGAATTTATGTATTTCGTTTCCTGCTTTAATTTGTCTGTAGTTTCTTCTTTTAATGCATTTTGACTTGACTTAATTTCATATTGTAGTTTATTTTGATATGTATTCATCGCTATCATTTAGCTTTGCAATTAGTTTTGATCAAAATTCATTTTCTTTGTAATTTAGTGTGATTGGATTCCATTTTTCCTAGATTCGAATTTATTTTTCCCTGCATCTTTTGTAACATTTCCATCAACACTTCCATATTTCTTTTGGCGCTCCTGGTTATTGGCATATAGAAAACAATTAGTACCAGCTTTGAGTTCACACTTTTAATATCGGTCCGACACCTGATACCAATGTAACGAAACTTGTTGATTATTTAAAGATCTTTATTTATATCCGCTAATGTTAGGCTTATTTATTTATACATATTTATTTAAACATTTATTTCAGAGGACACTAACAATAAACGTTTATATACCTATTTACGTATAACAGCTGCTGAACA
Organism: Phrixothrix hirtus; assembly: GCA_024586415.1. Classification (NCBI taxonomy): domain Eukaryota; kingdom Metazoa; phylum Arthropoda; class Insecta; order Coleoptera; family Phengodidae; genus Phrixothrix; species Phrixothrix hirtus. The sequence goes on from JAHWXV010102173.1 coordinate 7,199, forward strand.
AGACAAGATTCTCAGTAAAAGCTAAAACTAATGCAATTTAATCTGCTATTTATATGGAAAGGCAAAATCCCAGAACATCAATGAATAGTCATAATAATGATGTAATAAATTGCAATGACATGATTCATAGCTATAACCTTAACTTTATTTATTTAGGTATCAGTTAGAGTAATGAGACATTTGTGATTACATTATTTTTCGTAGCTATATGGAGGCTCATTCTGAAATATTCTATTGAGTTATTATTGTTTCTAATTTTGTTACAGTATGGAACTACCCCTCCTTTCTCGCTCAAGGAGAGGAGGTGGTACACACGCCTCCAAATAGTCCAACTAAATTCTACAGCAGTATTTATGTTTCAATGCCATAGGAGACCTATATGTGCGACTTGTAATACGCAACTGACAGCAAAACACATTCTAGTATATGTACAAACTTATAGTATCGGTCGATGGGTATATTCTCTACGGAAAAATATGTGGACATACTTAAGCGAACTCCTTGGTATCAACAACGTTTTGCAGTTTGTATAAGCTATAAGACCTTTTCTAAAATTACAGAAAGGAATTTAATAGAATAAAGATCAACTAATGTCCTCGTAGTTAATGCTACTGGTTATAAAATGAAATTGTATGAATGCCTCTTATAGTATTGACGTCAATATAGTGCCCATTGAAAATTGGAGATAAAGCCAAATTACTCATAATGATAAGTTAATTAACAATAGTGGAAAGTTAATATTAGAATTACCTTTGTACCTCTGTACGCTAAATTATATTAAGTTAATATGAGCTAAACCTAAATAATACAACAATCGTTCCTACTTATTGTATCGAGAAATTGAAGCAATGGCTATTCGTATAAATTTCTACGATAACCGCAGGAAAGTGAAGGAATTGTGTTTACAAAGAATCATATATGGAGTTTGATTTAATAAAAGTAGTGCTTGAAGAAATAGCAATTAATTTAGAATTTGGCAGTTCGGCGGAGGATGATAGTATCGACAACAACACGAAGCTAGGGTCATTATCATTGATTACTTATACAATATTATGTCGGTGTATATTTACAAGTACGTCAGATTGTACTTCCATATGGTATAAAACACGTTTTTAAGTTTTCACCCTATCTATTAACAATTTTTCTATGTAAACCTGCCAATGTGTCATTTATTTTATTCTTATTTGATTTTTACTATAGTTGTAATTATTATATAGTAATCTGAAGGTATCTGTTTGCAGGTCTAAATGACAGTAATTAAATTTTTAACTGAAAAAACCAACTGACATTAAAAGAATATAGCTTTTTTTTTAACTTTGACGGCTTTTATACGAGTAATTATCTAGTTAGTAGCTTTCCAATATAACACTATTATTTTAAATTCGTAATTATACAATTCAAACTCAATTTATTTATTAAGTAAATCAAAAATTTTTAAAACAGAATATGTCTCTAGCTTCAGATCCGATTTCATTTAAAGTTAATTAACTATATCTGCAAATATTAATTTGAAGTTAAAATTATGCAATATATATTTATTGAATTCCATTCATTTAGTATTTGATGTGTTTCAAATTAAAATTTGTTTGTTAATTAGAATTTGATTAGCAATATTGGCTTTAATAATTCTGAAATATGTAAAATAAAGCGTTGGGTAGCTATTGATTGACTATGTGTATTCGTTAGAAATGTTGTCTACTACAATAATGTACCGACCTCCGTTTACTGCATTAGAGTAATTACAAGATGCAAGCAACTTCTCACGTGATGATATCTGCCATTCTGTTATTTAAATAAACCATAGACATGGATTTTTAGAAAATAGGGTTGTTAAAGTATAACATAAGATTTGCACGTTTCGTTGGCAAAGTGACGAAACGCCTTTTGAAAAGCATAAGTTTCATTTTAAAATGAGATATACAAGGCTGGTTTGAAATAGTTGTTCAAACTAAAATGGCCAACTCTTTATGTTACAAGAGATACGTTTTTCGCGTTATTAAATTCCACTAAGCCCTTTTTGAAGACTTATGCATATGAAAACATTATATGAACTGCCGGAATTTGTCACAATTAACTCGTTACAAACAGCCAAGGAAACTACGAATCTATTTTCTGAAATAACAATTTAAAACAACATTTCGAATTGCACTCTGTTTATTTACTAATGAATGCGTGCTTGACCTACACCACGACAAATAGATGAACTAATTTTTACATGCACGTGTACTTAAAAAATTACATTCGGGATTTGTATTAAAATCGTCATAGTTTAGATAGTTCAATTTACAAACAAATAATTACTAGTGATAACATTTAAATTTAATAGATGTTTAAAGATGACTTTCACAGGTAAGTCCTTTTAATTCTAAAAAGTTGTTTACTTGTCAAGAGAAAATCCCCCTTATTATTTTCTTTTTACTATTTCCGAAATTTGGTGATAAATAATTTCAAATTATCTACGTAAAATTGAACAGCTGATAATTGTTTTCACATTTTTTTAAAACTTTAACAGAAGGTCCAAGTACGCATTCCAAAGGGATGCCATTTGTTTTTATTTTTTCAATAAACCTTTTAGTTTAAAGATAATGAAAAGAATCATCAAACTAATTGTATAAAATAAGTGCTATTTTCTCTTAATAACTAAGTCTTTATCGTTTTTTGATAATTTTTACTTCAATATAAATGATTACAAAAGTGGACAATAAAAATGCTTGAAAACGTGCACAATTATGTAAATATAATTTAATAAATCAAAATGGAGTTTTTTAATGAATTTTATTCACACTGATTGTTTATCAATACACATTACAGTGACCTGTGACATGAATAAGACTGAAATAAACGTGTGGGGTTTCGTTAAAAAGCTAGATGAAACTTCTGACTATAAATATTGCAAATCAGAGGTTCTTAAAAAGGTTTACAAGAATTTTCTAAATTCGATTTTGCCTAAATTAAAGCTGCTTAATTTTTATTATTATTGTTTCGTGGGTGTATGAGAGCCAAGGAATACGTGCTTGAAATTACTGCAACTATTTCAAAGCAACTCTCTATACAAACAATGGAGTTTGTCACAAGCGCTTTTGGATTTACGCCGCAGCAACCGTACTGGCGGCCACTAGCTTATCGAAGGAGAGAGGGTTCCTAAGAAGTACACCAGTACCATCAGCGCTCTACTAGAAATCGGGAATAGGAGGGGAAAGAGGGCGCCGCTACTCCGGATGGCCGGCCAAGACATGAAACTGTTCTAGGAATAGCTAGAAGTTAGGCCTTTTGTTAATTTGTCCCGGGGTTCCTTTTATCAAGACACCAAGGGTTCGTATAAATTTTGATCGAAGTCTATAGGGGGACTTTAATTGGTACATATCATCTGAAACTTAAGATACTATCAATTACAGAATAACTTCTCCGACCCTTGTATTCGGCCTTATTCAAGGGATAGAAGAAGGACTATGAAAATATACTGATGCTAAAATTAGGGTAATCAACATTTAGACACCGTCAACGCAAGTATGCGTCCACGATCTCTACAGAAGGTATGTATTAGTGATCTCCCGTCGCACGGGAATGTTTAAGTTTTTACGCCTTTTTAAGGTCAATAGTAAAGAAGCCAGAGAACAATAATAAAAGTTTGGGATATTTAATTACCCAAAATGGTCCGTTTTGATGTCTTATGGGTTTCCGCGCCTGAGCAAGAACTTCACACATTCAACAAAACTGTTACGGCGTAAAATGCGCTAATCAATTCTCAGAGATATACGGTTCCACCTCTTAGGTCATGTCTTCCAACATTTGACACTATGTTGAGTCCCTAAACACACCGAACGTTTTTTCTTCTTTAACACAGAGCGAAGACACGACCGAATTTATTGTTCTAACAACTCGACGAATGCGTACCCGCTTTTGAAATGTCACCGAACTCTATCAGACGTGCCAAAATTACGTTTCTCTGTCATAATTACTGGAACGATTATATTCTTAATCGATACGGACGTGAAAGAAACGCGTCTATCGTGTTTTTTATCCGATTACCAAACCCAACCAATTTATTTACCTTTTTTTTTATAAATAAATTTCTATTTATTTATCTTATTTATATTTTTGTCTGTTGTCCTGTCAACAACGCCATTTCTAAGAAACAAATCCATGGCGGCAACTTAAAGAAAAAAATATTTTGTCCATTATTAGCGGAAAGCCACCAAAATCTGACAAGGTTGAATGGTTTAGAGCTAAAGTGCAATAATAATGTATTATGCTTTTACTTGCCGAAGACTGAACTAAATCTAAAATTAGACTATAGGTACTAACTAAGTAAACCTTGTTCTTAAGGAAGTATAATAATATCAATCACTAACTTTATCATGTTACTTAAGATTGAATACAATAGTATTTAATATAACTTATACACTCTAGGAGCCTTTATAAAGGAATTGCGTTCTATTCAGAAAGAATATTTTCGTTATAGGTAATAATTTACGAAAGACTTTAGGTTTCTCACTTGAAACCTTTGTAACAATTTAATTACCTTAAACCCTAGAAAGTTGCGTTTACAATGAAATTACTATTTTATACTTATGATTAATAAAACAATTAGTACAATAATTGTAATAGAAAATATGTCTATGTGATTATGAATTGTAAGGGGTCTGATATATTTTAATAAATATATTTGTACGTGATGACTGAACTGTTTATTAATCAGTTTTTGCGTATTAATGAGGGTTCACCCCATTTTCTGTGTGGTGACTTTGTTTAGTTCTGAGATTGGTTCATCGATATTGAAGACGTTTTAGTCTACGGTTAACGAACTGACACTCATGCCTATTAGACCCATTGTATCAATTGCCCGCAGAACGATCCCTGAGGTCCCAAGATTTTCAACAATCTCAGTATCTTGGGTGCGGGAGCGCTTAAGATTTCATTGAGTTTGGAGAATTGAAAACCATAGATATGGTATCGGACATTTCTCAGAGATGGTCAATTATATAAGAAATGAAATAAAGTTTAATCATTTCCTACCAAGACGATTCTGGTACACTTCGATTGTAGTTAGACGTTTGCTAAAGCTATGGCCTGTTAGGAGGCCAGTATAAGCTCAAATTTCTTTCCTGCTTTTTGCAAGTAAGAACTGGGTTTATTTAGGCACTGGACCAAAAATTAAAGCTTCAGCTTGCCTAGTAGCTTTTTATTCCACCAGTGATTGAATCTGAAGAACTAGGCGGTCGCAATGGTGAATTTCATAAGGGAGTTAGGTAAGCCAATATTGAGGGCGACTGTTTGCGTAGTGGGAATCGCCTTGGCCAAGAAATCTACTTTTTCATTACTTGTATTTCCTGGAGTTACTTTGTTGCTCCTATAAGCTAGAGACTCTAATTCTACCAGCATTCTCACACCAGACTGAATGATATGGTGGGGTTAGATAACACCCTTGCGGTACCTTGATTGTTGGTCAAAATAGTGAGTTGTGTGTTTTGATAGTCCCTATTGATGTATTCCTGTGCTCAAGCTGAAATTGAAACATAGAGACATGATGCCCTAATAGAATGATTACATCACGCAGCAGTGCTTTTTGACTTTGACCCATGTGTGAACAGGATAAGGCTGACTATATATGAGCACTTATGCAAAAAATATAGATATCCACATAAATAAGTTAAAAAATAGTAATATTTGGAAGAAAATCAACAAAAAGTAAAATAGAGGCTAAAGAAGTAGATAAATTTATATAACATTATTTGAATTAGAACATTAATATACCATAAACTATTAAAATGATAACTTTTAATAAAATTTCTGCCATAGAGACTCTGTTTTCAGTATTGTATAATAAGAATTTATAAGTTGGTATAATCATACGAAGTTAGCTAGTTTTTATCAATATCGGAAAGGGTATTAGATTTGCCAGTTGGTACAACTTGTAGAAGTTGGTGTTATTTCAGAGATAAATGTGAATTTAGTATCATTTTGATAAACTGGTAACAATTATTGGTTCATATAGGTGTAGGCATTAAGGTAATTAGGATATGAAAATTTAATGTTTTCTTCGTTAGTTTGTCGAACTAATTGGAAATCCTGTTTGTGATCGATTCGATATTTGCCTTCAAGTAATGACCCATGTGTTTCATGATTTTAAGTAAAAATTAACGCATTTTCTAATTCTTCAAACAATTATGAATAATTCTAAATAGTAGATGATTTCGGCAAAGAAGGAACTTTATGGAACGTTCTCCAACTTAATCCACGTAGCACTGTTGTGTGGCATGATTTAGTTAAGATATGTACTTTATGGTTTTTGATTTCTGTTTAATTGTTTATATTTCACTGCCTTTTCAAAGTTTTCTTATCATTTGTTCATATTTTCCACCGTCATGGGTATCTAGGTTTCCAGTCAAAAATTTTAAAATCGAACCTAAGCCGTCGACAAGTGCTTGTCTTTTAATTGGTGATTTAATTGATGAAATAATTGGGCAATAATTCTGCCAGATTTTTCCATATTTTGTTTTATTAGCAATTATAGGTTGTTAAGATTACTGGTGATGTATTTACGAGTTTTGCTTTTTTGGTTGCTTTTAGAGTGTTTTCTTTAAGGACTTTGTAATCTTTTATCATTGTTGTATACTCTGTAATTTCAATTAAATTTTATTTCTTTTCTTTTAGCAGCGTATTTTCTAATGTAAAATGTAGATTCCTACATCTCCTGCAATGAAAGTGTACATGACGTAGAGAATTGTAACTATGGTTTGTCTGTAAAAGGCAATAATTCGCTAGCAATCTTATTACATTTCTGTCTTTTATTTTATCGGGATAATTTATAATTGTCATGTTCTAAATCAATTCGTATCGATAAAGGTCGGATTAATTTGGTACATTCTTATTTCTAACGTGCGATTTCCATTTTGATTTGCTTTAGTTTGAGCTTATTTTGGTTGTAGGGATTTACGTAAGTCTTCGTTCTGTGTTCTATTAAATAATCAAGGTAGTTAGATATTTCGTAGTCAATATCGATGAGGTTTTCCCTCTCTGTGTGTTTGAAGACTACTTCAAAAGATATTAATTAATAATGAGATGTGTGACATGATTGAATGTTAAACTGCAACATAGCATTTTTTGTATCCTAATGTTAAAAATTGTGGAATGTAGTCGTTCAATTAATGGATTTTATTGGTGATGGTATTGAGCTCTATCATCAAATTTGATTTTATACAAAAATATTAAAAATACTATTGATGAAGTGTTCGTCAGAAATTATAGCTGAGGTAGTAAAGTATATATATATATATATATATATATATATATATATATATATATATAT
>JAHWXV010102386.1:0-21558 GCA_024586415.1 Phrixothrix hirtus
GAAAAATAATTTTTTTTTCAAAGAACTTTGACGCTCAGTACCGGCATAACGAAGCGACTTCGGATATAGGTAAGTTGGGTTAAATAGCCTTATTTTTATGCCAGGAATCTGTGGTTACGCGTTGACCACACATTTTAGAAACACCCTGTATATATATGTAAAAGTCCTATTATAGCACCTTTATATTGATCTCTTTGTTTGCAAATTTCTAAGTTTGTGGTACAGCAATAATATCAATCATTGAGTCATCAAGCAAGGTTTACTATGCACCTTTCTCAGTGGTAATATTTTTAGCATTGCCTTTTATTCCTGAAATTTGTATCACAATATTTCGTGCAGCTGCCTTTGTTTTAGGCAGTTCTTTTGGGCTCCACTTAAAACCATTCCTACCAATAACTGATGATTTACACTGTCTGTCAATATCACTTTCATCTGAAACTTCACCTAATGAAATACACTACCATGATCCGATACAGCTTCTACTATATCTTCACAATCACTAACATTATGTTCGCCGTCTGTGTCATTTTCATCTAACCACTGATTAACTGTATTACTTTTCTCCGCGACATTTTCTAAAATAAAAATATAGTTTAACAGAATTTTACAATCATAAATAGATATAGGGATATTTACATACCCCAACTTACCTATTTTTTGGAAAATGTATAACATAACCGAACGTAAGAATACCTAAAATTCCAGTTCCGCCATTTGTAACATAACGAAAACATCAGCAAATCAAGTTCTCTATGGGTTAATTGAATGCCCCTGTTTCATTTCCAGCGTTAAGTAAATTTTGCATGTAACAAAATTTTAAGATAATTTGCAACTTGCCAAAGCAGCAAGTGCAAATAGAACAGATCGATATTCAACAAGCTGCAACTCTGCTTCGTAGTTACCGTATTTTAACCATACTAAGATCAATAACAACTACTTTTAATGAAATCCCCTCAAGGCATTATCGTAGAAAGATTGAAATAAAGGCTCGCAGATATAAAAAATTAAAATAGAAAAAAAGGCTGTTTCCCCAGAGCTTGACCTTTGTTTGACATACTAGAACAAAGATAAAATTTAGAATTTGGAAAGTAAATTTAATAAACAATTAAACTAAACTGATATCAATCATACTCTTGATTTGGTGTATCATTAACGGCAAAGGCAATTATAGACTCCTACTCCAAAATAGTGCAAAAATGTACAGTTACGTCAAAATGAACGGCGAGAGTAAGATTGCGTCTTTTCACCGCACAGCACCGAGTTTAATCGATCATATTATTTTATCCAATATTTCTTAAATTCAGCGTTCTAATAACTACCTAAACACGTAAGTATAGGCAATTATGGTGCGGAAAAATAGGTAATGCAACTAAATTGATATTCACGGCGAAAGTTAATGCATTTAGTTGTTAAATAAGTTTTGTTAAGATAACAACAAACTTGTAACTAATAACGTTATACCGTAAAATGATTTTCATGCTTTGTAAAAAATTTTATGAGTTCGCAGTGTTCATTTTCTCCATCTAGTGCCCTTATTTGTCATTCTTGACTAAGCAAGAGTCATAATTACGCCTACAGAGACTGATCAAAGCTAAGATAGCATTGATGTTTCTTTTCGTTACTTTGTAAACATGTAATTAATGAAATTGCGTCCAAGTTGATTGTTAAAGATTGTTATCAAAAGTATTTGATATGTATCTCTTTTTAAGTTAAACACTGTTATTTGGGTATTAAATTTTAACATATACCTTAATTACCAAAGAATAGAATAATTGCATCTGGAAATACAAATTTGAATTTAACCGCCGAGCTGCTATTTCTTTTTTAATTAGGCAATGAATAATGTGTTATAGTAATTAAGTAACATTTGATTTCGTACCGCAAACATTTATATTGATATAAATTACGGGCCGATAAGTAGTTTAACGACCATTTCTCTTATATTTTGTTATATGTATTGAGATAAAATTTTAAGCCTAGAAAACAAATGTAATTGAAAAACAATAAATTCTAAAAGCTTTGTTATATATAACAGTGCTCTATATAAATTAAGCGCTGTATGTTAAGGCGTCAGTCAAAATGACTGTCTTTTAGCATCAAAATTTCTCAAAACATTATTAACTGTCATATTTATCATCAGATAAATGACAGTTTTATATAGTCTAGCATTTTATTTTTCAGTGGATGTAACTTTCATCATAGATATTTTAATAAACTTCAGAACGACATACGTGAGCGGAAATGATGAAGTTGTATCTCATCCAGGCCGAATAGCCGTGCATTATTTAAAAGGATGGTTTATAATAGATTTAGTAGCTGCCATCCCATTTGACCTGCTTTTGTTTGGCAGCGACACCGATGAGGTAAGTTTCATAATTTATATATGCATTTAATCGGTGTTCGATGTTGTATCAATCACCTCAATGTATTTTTCTATCTAATCACCCCCCGTAGTTCTATGCCTAATAAATTATAGAAACAACATAACACTATAACTACTTATACAGCCAAGCAAATATATTCAAATGAAACGTATTAAATAATATTGCTAATAAATCGATCATATTGCTCATTTTTTAAAATATTTTTTGACCATGTTCTGTAAAATATGCCAAGACAGTAAACTAGCTGCTTTCTGACTTCTACAATTGTTTCTACAACAACTAAGTGATACTTAGTTTAGGTAGAATTGGTAAAAGTGGACCTGATACAATATATTGAGGATGGATCAGATTTAGACGCGCAATTAGTGCGTTAATAATTGCAACGTGGAAAAAGAATGACAACAGGTCGATTGAATATATTAAATGTATGCAACAATTAATCCTGACTAGGAAAAAATTTGAATATTTAACAGTGCATACTTGCTCTAAAAATAAACAATTGTAATTTAAAAGGGGAGTATTAAATCTAAATTTGTTACTTTTCAGCAAGCTTTATCATATTCCAAGGATGAGATTAGTAACAAACAATTTAAAAGCAATGCGAAATTTTATAGTTCGCATTTACTTAATGGAAACAATTATCATACCTTACAAAATAAATCTGCACAATCGAACGTACTGCAAAAGAATAAATTGAATTACAATAATTTTAGCTGCGCTAAACTTATTTTCAAACCAAAATTTGCTAATCATTAAATAACGATTGAATGTGATTATTTCATACGGTTGTTTGGACACGCAAACGTTAATGTAGCAGAATAAAATAGATTTTACAGGCTTCCGAAATTGATAAATGATGGACATCAACTTTGCAAGAACGGCTATAACAATAATAACTATTTTACTTTTATATTTGAAGGGAAAACTATAAGGTCGTTTGTAACCTAACAGCAGTTAGTTACTCATGAAATTACAAAATTACTAGAAATGTTGTAAAGGTTCATATATGTAGTATATTTAAAAACAAAAGCTAGTGTTTCTAAAAATAGATAACTTTCTTCAAAAGCGTCAGATAAAGCATAATGAAACAAAACTGGACATATTATTGTTATTATCTAACTAAAGTGTGGGATTATATCTTTAATTTTAGATATTGCCACGTATCTAGCTCACGAGCAATGCGGTAGAGTAGAGGAGGTTATGTATAGGTGATGTTGATATAATACGTTTACTTCTTATCGACGATGTTAAAATTCTTTACCTGCATCACGAAATTCCTAAAAATAAAAGTAAAAAAATGTATATAAATCAAATAGGGCGCTAGCTATTCTACTATTCCTAAGGATATGTAGTACACTTGAACGACAAAGTGTACCTTGTCGGAAATATTCGTTGAGAAATATAAGTTAGAGTCCTCAGCGGAACGGTTAAGCCTAACCTGTTTCACCTAAAGAAATGGGAAAAATAAAGTATGACAACACACTACAACAAAGAGAACAAAGGTATCACTCTCTCAGTTAATAACAATGTTTATTCTGAAAAACAAAGTAGTATTCAAACAACGGCATACTATTAATTAATACAACAAAGCCAAATAGCGGTATACTATTATCCCCGTAGGAATGCATACATCATTCAAAAAAGTTACTGAATTTTTCCTTTTTGCCGAATTAAGGCTAACACAAAGTTTCATTAGCTATCGCCCTCAGACTTTTGATCCCACATACGAAGATCCTTACATTAAGCAATATGCAAGCAAAAGTTAATGACGGTGCTTTTTTACCGGATTAAAGCTAACACAAAAACAATTTAAATTAGACAATTTAACTTCTAGTGCATAATCATTTCTAAAATTATTTATATATGTAATTAATAAAGATTTGTTGACAAAGTTCTTTAATCAGGTCAAAACAAATTAGATAATTTTTGAATACATCTGGTATACTAAATACCGACATCAGATCTGAAAACAAAATAATAATAAGGTCCTCTGAGTAAATGATATTAAAATAAACAAGTATTAACTTGAGTAAATAATAATTTTAAATAGCGTTCTATATCCGCTTTCTGAATCTTAAACTTGAATTAATAATCGATTCTATTTTAAAGCGGAGTAAATAAAATTAAGCAATAAGTGTTTTCGAGAAAAATGCATGTATTGTAACCATATGTGACTTTATTTTAAATAATATTGCATGAAACTGTTAGATAGGAAGTATTTCTACATAACACTATAATTTTTATACGTTTTATAACATCAAAAATATTCAAAAAGTATAGATAACTGAAGTAGGATGGAAATGCTTCACAATTTCATTAATGAAATTCTAAATATCTCATAGTAATTAAACGGCGAATTGGTTCTAACATAAATAAATTAATATTAACACGTTATTAAGTTTAAAGTAAGTATGGCTGTATGATATGTTACTTGATAAATGAATTGAATAAAACCTATCAATGTGATAAAGATTCTAACATTCAAAACTAATCAGAACAATTTACATATATGTAGCTTTTGAAAAGATTGCAAACTGACTTCTAAGATCCATTTATGATCGTTCTCAGCAATCCATCAGTAGAATAGCATATTTTTATAGTCAATAGTACCACGTTAATCGTAGTAACGAACAGAAGTAAATTATGACGGGTCAGGCGAACTCCGTCATAGGAAATATAATACAAAAATTGCGACCTCTCTGTTTGAAGATGCGAGCTTAAGTTGTCTGCTATTCCATCGCCTTACGGTAACATGTGGAAGCCATCACCTACATCTTAGCGGATCGTTGAAAGCAGAATACCCTTTTATCTTGAGAAGTATGTTTAAGCCCACCAAGCAGCTAACAAAATGAATCAGATAATAATCATTAACTTATTCAAGACAAAATGTCAAAGAATACCTATCATCATGAAACTTATCAGGATGTAAAACAAAACACTTCAAGCAAGTTTGAGTTTCAGTTTGAGTTCAAAAAGAATGTTCTAGTCAGAACAGCTCTTATCAGAAACATAAATTGGCGTTGTTCAAACCCACAAAAAAATTTAAGATAACACAAATAAATTCCATTTATTCGAGTGCCTAAAGTTCTAACAACGAATTTAATTCACGTAGCTAAACAATAGGTAGCAACACTTCCTGGTAAAATAATGCAAGAAAATCGATACTAAAAATTAAATCTAATAGAAAGTATTACTATCAACCTTAAACAATCAAAATATATATAGATTACATCAGAAAAATCGAAGCACAAAACTTAAAATTATGTCTTCATCTAACAAATAAGATTGTATAACAAAAATACGAGCTGTACTCGTCTAATCCTCATCCGTAATTTTACTAAGGAAGTACCCTAATGAAATGTGACCGTTACAATGTGTTTGTATGTTAGGTCTTACCTTAGCATGAAGATCCATTAGACTTCCATTAATCCTATTAATTATATAAGTTTAATTGAAAACAATGTATAAAACACAAATTTACGAATATATTATATAGAACCATCATTGGTGCTCAATTTTCGCGTAATCACAGTTACAAAAGCAACATTCTAACTTGAATTGAATTTGCGTGCAGAATTCGAGGTTTAACTAAAATAAGATTCTTAAACTTACGTGGAAGACTTAAGGTGAATCTCACAATAGATCAAAGGCGAAAACCTTTCTAATCTATTATATTCAATAATGTCCAATTAGTTGGAGTTAAATATTCTTATGTCCAAAATTCACGAGCAGCGTATACTTTAATATACTAGTACAGGCGTAATGAAGATACGAAATATGAGTGTTATGTGTAAATTAAGCAAAGGGGGTATTCATGAGATTTGCCATTTTCATAACAATTCCTACAATGTTAGATATATTTTAAACTGAATTGCATCAATTCAAATACAAGATATGGAAACCAAAGTGGAGACTCTTACAAAATTTGTTAGAGAAGACAAATAGCAGCTGAACACTTGTTGATCTTGAGTGGATTATAATTTAGGAAATTTTGAAGCTATTGATACAAAAATCAATAGTGGTAGGCAGATGTGTGATTAATGTGATGCGATAATCTATATCGCAAATAACAACAACACTACTACGCCATAGGGACGCGGGTTCAAACCTGATTGATATTGGTACATTTTGCATCGGAGAAAAATTTAAAAAGCTTGGTTTCTTCTCGGACGAGGAAGTAAAATCGTAGGGCCCTTGTGAACGTAAAGTTTGCAACGTTAAAAATCACTACTGGCGATGGAGTTCCTCCAGATTTGGCAAAATTCTAGTAGGCATGGCGAAATGACCATAGTAGTTGAAGCTAAGAAGGCAGGGGAATTTCCGCATCCAGAAGTCTCAATCACAAAACAAAATCGAAGCATCCCATGAAAAAAATTGAAACTGCTCATTAAATGATTATGGTCAAAATTTTCAAAAGCTCCTAACATTCATTGGGAATCACGAGAATGTTTGCTTTTATGTTTATTGCCATGTAATCCAATTAATTTCTATCTTCAGTATGTTTACTTTACAATCTGACGTGTTTTTATATGTAAGGTAACTTTTGCAATTAATTTTTTTGGGACTCGCCAAAAATGAGCGAGAAAACAAAATAAAGTTTACTAATAATTACAAAATTGCAATAATTCGGCCCTAATAAGTTCAAGTTTTTTTGCATACGCCTATGTTAGTTTGTTATTATTTATGTATGTTGACGTTTCTGATATTTAAATTAGTTGTCAAATCACCGCGTTAACCTGTCTAAATTCTAAAATTATTGTTTGATAAGTGAGAATAGCCCATGTTTACAAGAATAATGAACTAGTAGATATGCTGCTTATTTATGAGGAGTGTCGTCAAAATGCGGCTATTGCTTCTTGGTTTCCTCGATGAGTCCATCTCAACTTCATAGATTTTATTAATCTTGTTCAACTGCTAGGTAAACTGGTGATTTATGTGGACATCGTGGATGGCAAAGAGGAAGACCAAAAATAAGTGTCGTGAATAAAAAGGATCTTTAAATTTTGTCGAGGAATATCCGACAATAAGTACTCAGGAAGATAGATGAATGTAAGTTAAACTAATGTGGAAGATATAGCGTGAGAATCAGTTATATCCCTTTCACATGCAACACGTCCAAGCACTGGAACTCTCAGACCACCCCCGCAGAGTTCAGTTCTATGAATGACTTGCAGAAAGGCGAATATTTTACAAAGAAAATTATACCTATGGCTGAGGTAAACTTTACGTGAAATGGAATCACTAATTTCCGAAATGTCCGTGTTTGGGCTGAAAAAAATCCCTATGCAACCCAGAGAACCAGTTTTTAAAAGATTTTCCGTGATTTTGTGGGCGAAATTGTGAACAGGATGCTTGTTGGCTCACATATTTTACCAGAACAGGTGATTTCAAATTTTTACATCATATTCACCATGGGCTGTTACAGGAAGGTACTATTAAACAACCGGCAGGACATGTGGTTCTTACAGGATGGAGAACCTATCTATTTTCGCCGGGAAATACGTGAGTTTTAGGACTGCACTTTTCTGAATAGGTGGGTTTACCTTAATCATGTGATTTTGTTGGTGGGGTTACATGAAGAGTGTAGTGTTTCAAATGGCTGTAAATACACAAGTAGAATTGTTTGCCAGGATAAATCAGGTAGTGGCAACAATAACTGTGTTTGGAAGCCGTGGTTATGTTGTGCAAATCGTTGTATTAAAGTAAATTGGGACAATTTTTAACACATTCTTTAAGTTCCGTTTCGGACATAACTATTATTTTATTTTTAAATATACATTTGACCCATTAACTGTATCTTTCTCGCTTATTTTGGGAATTTCCAAGAAAGTTATTTGTAAAAGTTGCCCATTTCAATACTGTGATGAAACAGGAGAGCAACATGAGATGGGAAAACTTACATTTAAGAGATGATGATCACGTTGCACCTTCCTTTAGCTTTATCTCGCCTCGCAGGCTGATTCCTAAGTAACATAGAGCGTTTCTCACTACAGACACAAGATTTGTAAAGTACAGCAAATCTTGAATTATTTCAGCAGACAATATGGTCGGTCAGTACTCACATAAAAATTCGAAGGACAAACACATTTTTGGAACTACCAACACCTTTTCGCAGGAATCGCTACGACTTTACATTAAAAAAGGCACATATTAGCACTTGATTTTCGAACATATTTAATTAGCAAGGAAATTCTTGGCATCACGACAAAAATATAAATCACGTCTTATTCTATTATCTAATGCCGCTAAGGAACTAAAAGAAATTACGCTGCACCACCATTGAGCCTCAATCACGGAACTACGTCATAATCAAGTTTCTGAATAGCTTAAGAATATTTTTCCGCATAACAGCTTATATTCAGTAAACGTGATATCTCAAGGTCAACAACTTGAATATAAACAATTTTTATGACCCATGTGAATTTGAAACAAATACAGTATTAACTTAATTATTTTTTTAAAACAGGAAGATATATTTTCTTAGAAGAATTAAATATTAAGAGATGAATTTCTTAAAGCTTGTTTTACATTAGTCTTTTTTTGGTCCAAATCAGGCTAGCCTATTTCCAGAAATGTTTGAAGCACGTTTTTTTTACATTGCTCGAATAGCGTAACAAATAATTCTACGTCCTCCGCACTGTTGCTATTGTCAACTTCCGAGAAAAAAATCAGATTTCTTTGTTCAACAGGTTAAGCAAAACCAGAAAATTTAATAAAGATACTTCACTAATTATTTCGTGCATAATGAGTTTGTTGACAAAATCAAAATATTCAAAATTAAAAAAATTGAAATGTTATGGTGCATTAAACAAATGTACTCTCTTTATTGCAAACTGGAACGAAAACGGATTTGGAGTCGGGATTGGCTACCCCAAAGAGATAATCTTCATTTTTAGAAAATAATTTAGAAGAAGATTTAGAAGCTTTTAAAAAACGAATATACTAATAGCAAAATAAGTTATGTTTTTATTGTATCATTGTGATATTAGCGGCACTGAAATATACCGCAAATGGGGATGTATAGCCAAAAACTTGCTTGCAAAAATAGTTCCAGACGTATATTTTTTAGACTGAATATAGAGTGAAACTTGAATGCAATTATCTGTTTCAACCAGGTAATTTTTTCTTCTGACTTATTTCTAGACTCATTTTAGACCAAAAAAAGGCTAATGTAAAATAATCTTAAGGTAGAACATAATATAAAATAAGCAATGGTATACCATGACTGTGATTTTTAATTGAAAATTGAAGATTTTAGTAAATAATTTTAAAACAAACTGCGATTATTAAGAATACACAAAATGTAGTCAACGCGTGATTACTACTTATCCAACATTCGTGATATAAGCCATGACCAACACTCGCTTCACGTATGGGCAGATCCACAATAATAAAAACATTTTTATATAAAAAAACGAGCTTGACTAAAACACGCCTCAGAATTACAATAAAAAACTATAGATTTCTATGCTCTGTTAATTTTTACGAGTAAGTAGGCATACCCGTCTACGTGCGGTGTACAATTTTCGGTTACCAATAATGAAACAACAAATCCAATCAAATTGTGCATTTATTCAATAACATAGTTATTACCAGTAAAATTTTCAAACCGATATTTCAACGGGAACAATTTATTTTTGCACCTTCAAAATGTACAACTTGGCAAACTAATTTTTCGTCTGTTAATGCCGAAATTTCACAAACAACTGTGCTTAAATATACAAGGTGTTACATAATAGCATTCAGAATGATCTCATCATGCAGAAAAAATGTTTACCGTTAACGGCACTGCCTATTTGGGCATAAAAATATTTAGGTGATTTAATAGCATCCATTAAAATTTTGCTCGTCTATAGGAAGTTCTGTCTTATAAGGGTTAGACGCTTAAAAATTACTCAAGGATTTTATCATGATTATAATATACATGGTGATCCGAAAAAAATAATTTAATACACAGTTATTTAAAGGAATATATTTTAAAGTAACTAATGTGTTCTTAGAATGTATTTTAAAAAATATTTATTTAAACTTGGGAAGAATTATAATGTTGTACCAGGAATTCAAAATTTTACTTTATACAAGTAAATTAATTAAAAATATTTGATTTAAATATGAAATATTGCAACAAGCGAATAATTTAAATAGAAATTTGTAAAGAAATCCGTTCAATTCTTAAAATTAAAAAAGCAATTTATAAAAATTGTACTTATTAAAAATAAAAATATATAAACGGGGAAGAAATTAATATAAAACAAAGGAATAAATTAAATATTGTAAAATTAGAATAATTATATGAAAATTTAAACTCGTTTAGTTCATGTAAGTAACGAATATGCAACTTAACGGGGTAAAGTCGCAGTTATACCAGTGTTCTAAACAGCACTTGTTTGTTCTATGCAATCTTCTGATGTATTGAACAATCATTACAATGTTTTCATTGGTAATGCTATTTATGACAGAAGGATATAGTTATATTGGCCGGGCGCAGCGAAACTGGAGCACCGTTTCCAAAATTATAGGATCAAATACTTTTTCTAAATGAGAATCTGTACATTTTTACAAACATGTTTCAGATAATAATGGCCTTTATAGGAACTGGGGAGAAGGGGGTTATCTAAATACAGTTAGCGAGAGAAAGGACGAGGGGAATGAGGAGACGTTTCCAAAATTTTGAAAGTGAAATATTTTGTTAAAATAGAATGCTATATTTTCTAATAGGAATGTCCAGATAATAGCAAGCTATATGAGAGAAGGTCGAAAGGAAGCGTCGTTTCCAAGCAAGAGACGTAGCGGCAGCATATTGGCGAAAGGGGCCGATTGGAAGGGCGGTTGATGGGCGACGTTTTTAGGATTTTTGAAAACTCCAAAGTTCGTTTTGAAATGTAATGCTATGTACACCAATTAATAATATTTAGATATTAATTTGCTATGTGTGGTAGGGAAGAGGCGACGTTTTAGAGTCTGAAATATAAAATTTAGTATTTTATTAAAGCGAATATTT
Source organism: Phrixothrix hirtus (assembly GCA_024586415.1). Classification (NCBI taxonomy): domain Eukaryota; kingdom Metazoa; phylum Arthropoda; class Insecta; order Coleoptera; family Phengodidae; genus Phrixothrix; species Phrixothrix hirtus. The sequence continues at coordinate 11,386 of JAHWXV010102386.1, forward strand.
AAATAATAAAGACGTGCCGAGAGGGTGGAGCCATTTGCGAGAATTTTTAGGGCCAAATATTTTATAAATAAAATACTGTATCTTGAAATATAAAAAGTTCAGATGGTTCAGTGGTGTTGGCTGCAGGTGGAACTGCTTCGCAATTTTAAAATCGTAATAAATAACAGGCACACAGAAACATATGTTCGCTAACTGACATAATTTTAGCTCCGTTCAAAAACGTATGGCTACGCTACTTAAGAATATTACCAAACGTTTAGCATGTAAGTAAAGTTCAAAATTCAAAGCTAGTAGAACTTGAATGTATAGAAGTTGTCATATTTTGAAAATAAATATTCTTGTTCTAAACTTGCATCGATGTCATTTGGACTTGAAACGCTTAATGGATACACAGGTCTATATTTGGCGGCATGAGCAGTGGGACGGCTAATTGTCCCATAGAGCAAATGCATTAAGAGATTATGACCCTTTGCTCTTTAAATATGAGTATTATGTTAACAACGATTGGATTTAAACAAAGACATTTACGTTTCAATCCACTAAATCTGTAGTTTTTAATTCTATATTCATATACCAAATCAAAATTCAGAATCTGAAATTGTTAGCTGGAATCTTGCAATTGCTTTAAAATGTGAAGGATGAGAGTCAATATGTGGACACAATTGAAAGTTCTAAATCTGCCGTTTTAATAAAGGGCTGAAATTATATAAATATTTCATACGGTGTATTAAAAATACTATAAAATCTAATATTTAATAATTAAAGTAAACAATACGGAAGCACAGTGTTTCGCGCAATAAAAGCGTCAGAACGTGGTGTTAGTAGAAATAGAATATTTTCTGACAACAATAAATATTGCTAGAATATTTATGCTACACTTTTAGTCAAAAGTCGAAATGAAAAGCTAGTTGTAAATAATATACCAACATAAAGTGGCAACCTTTGCAAATTATACATAAGGATTTAGTTTGTGCCACATTAGTTATGGCTCATGTGCACCACATGTATAATTGTAATATATTCTACATAGTAAAGACTGGCAATGAGTACATACATTCTTGGGTGCCCCAGAAATGTAGGTGCAAATACAATTAAGCTAAAATTTGGATTATAAATGGGATTTAAATATATATTAGATATTATTGCACGTATGCTAAGTGCAGTGAAGGTTAATATAAAACGGGTGTCTTAAAATGTCTTCACAAGAAAACAAAAGTGTAAAGCTTTTGGCGACTGGCTTAATAGTATGTCCAAAGGTGACTATTACAATTCTGGATTAGTTAACTTTGAAAATTTAACAAAAATGGCAAATATGATCGTTTTAAATAACAATATATAAAGGCGTAGTTGCATAGACACTAGTTATATATTTGTTAGCTAACTACAGCTATAATGTGGTCATTTGATTTTTGAATGTAGCGTAGATTCACATTCTCAAGGTGGTTAGCTAACAAAGACTAAACCACTGCCAGTGCATCTGGGCATAATTGCATTAGATTAACAAAATAGTAAATTTTAATAATACGGGGGTTTATTAAAAAGTCAAGTAACATCTGTAAATAAAAAAATTACAAAGTACTTCGACTTCTGTTGTAAACACTAGAAATATTCTTCCTTTTCAATAGTCCCCCGTACCTATTAATTAATATGTAAATAAAATAAATTGATTATTTGTTTGGTTGTTCTATTTTAGCGTCTTGATATAGTCAAAACTTTGCGAGACGTTTTTCTTTTTCATAATAAATAGTTTTTCATCCGAGGTTTTTCTTCTTTTCCCTAGTTGGGCTTGGACAAAGATGAGGTAGCTTAATTAAAAATCTGCAGACAAAAATTGTATACCTAGATCATAAGTTTCCTTTAAATTCATTAAATTTTTAATAAATTATATACAATTGTTGTCTTCTGATTGCTTTGACTTTCACATTATCACAGATTCGTTTTTATAATTAGGCGTTCGTCACGCTTGTAATTGCTTTTGAATTGTAAGTACGTTGAAGGCATCAACAGTTAGTAGCCTTTTCTATAAAATGTAGTATGTGATTTATTTACGTAATTGTGATGTGGCAAATGCTTTTTGTAAAACGTAATATTAGCACACGACACACTAATCAAAATGTTTACGTTGAAATTTATAAATGTCATTACCTATTGAGGCAAAAATTTAATTGGAGTGGTTCCTTTAAAGAACCTCTTAGGTTTTTTCAAATGTTTGATAAACTTACATCAAGAACACTAAGTGTTACATAAAAAATTGTATTAAAGAGCCTTGTAACACTAAATTTTGTATTTAAACATCGGTCATATAAGATAAGAAAGAAGTAATTAGACAGTAGACGCCACTGTGTAGAATCATTAGCTTGAATGGTTTGCATTAACAGTAAATAAAATTCACAAGCTTACCTGTCGTTAACTGATTTAGAAAGCGCGTTTCTAACACATTTTAGAAAATATAAAAACGATGAAAGCCATACCAAAGATGAATTCGACTTATTCCGTAGAGAAGTGATAAGGTGAATACTCATTTAGAAAAAAACGTTATGTACCGACAAACTTGAAATTTCGGAAGATCAAGTTCCATATTTTGTTACGTAGTATAGTTAGCTATTTAACTGAACAAGTTATTATAAAATTAACGCTCGGCATGTCCGCATGTATTTTCTCGATATGTGATGAAAAGGGCAAAAAATAATTTTTTAATGTGAAACGTATGTCTTTGGGCTGAGAACAGCATCGCGAATGAAAAAAGGCTAAACGATTCCAGTAGCGAATTAGAGTTTCTGAAAAAACTATCTCTTTTATTGTTATGTACGTGCAAACATTTCAAGGTCCCTATACAGATCATGCCGTATCAGTCAACTGTTGTATGAATTTCTAAAGGTCTAAGAATGAAAATTGATGTTTAAATTTACCACAACCAATCCATCGACCTTCAGAATTTTTTATAATAGTCGACCAAGAAAATATGATCTAAGTAATAATACTAAACTGTTTGCAGATATATAACAATAAAGGGACTGAATCAGGAAATCATTAGGCATAGGTTTCTTAGAACCGGTCATTGCCACAAAATAAACAGCAGATTTTGTCGTCCCCAAAATATATTTGTTAGACATACGAGGGCGGTCTGATTAGTGAGATAACTAACACAGAGTTGGCATCATAATCTACGCATGCTTGTTATTTATCAAATCTATCATATGTTATAAGACAGATGTCAAAGTTTCAGTCAAATACATTACTCCCTTGTCTCTTACGGTTGTTTAAAGTAAACGTGTTACGTTTATTTGTGAATGTGGACAAAAGAGAATTTCATGCCGCGATGAAACACTTCCATATCGTCGGGAAAAAATCCAGAGAAATTAAAGGAGAGTTAGGTAATGTTAACGGCGAATCTACTGCGTCATTTAAGACAGTTTTTCTATAGATGAATGAATTTAAACGTGGCCGTAGGAGTACCAAAAATGAAACAAGATCAGGACGTCTGAAAGAAGCTACTACTACGAAATGATCATCAAAGTTCATGATCTTGTTTTAAATGATCGTCGATTAAAGGTGCGCGTGATAGAGGACACTATAGGTATATCTAGAGAACGTTTTGGTCATATCTTACATGAACACTTGGGTATGAAAAAGCTCTCAGCAAGATGGGTGCCGCGTCTGATAACTGTGGACCTGAAACGAATGCACGTAAAACCTTCCGAGTACTGTTTGACCCTTTTTAAGCATAATCCCGCGGAATATTTGCGTCGATTTATTACTTCCGACGAAACGTGGATACGTCACTATACCCCTGAAACAACAATTCCATCCAAACAATGGGTAGAAGACGGTTGCAGTATACCGAAGAGGGCAAAAGTGGTTTCATAAGATAACAAGGTTATGGTCACCGTATTTTGGGATTCTCGTGGTGTAAATAGATTATCTGCAAAAGGTCAAAACAATCACAGGCGAGTACTACGCATCGTTATTAGACTAGCCGACTGAAAAATTAAAGGAAAAACGATCGCATTTGGCAAGAAAGAGCATGTTGTTTCATCATGACAATGCACCAGCTCATTCATCGAATATTGTCACGGCAAAATTAATTGAATTACAATTCGAAATACTTCGTCATTCATCTTACAGTCCAGATTTAGCTCCACCTGACTTTTTGTTGTTTTCAAACTTGAAAAAATAGCTAGGTGGAAAGAGATTTTCTTCTAATGAGAAAGTGATTATTGAAACAAATGATTATTTTGAGGCGTTTGATTTACCCTATTATAGTGAAGGCACTAAATGACTTGAACATCGTTGAAAAAAGTGCATCGAGTTAAAATGGAACCATGCCGAAAAATAAATATAAAAAATTTGAATAAAGTACCTTCTTTTGTACTACTTACCTTAGTTTTCAGACTACTCTCGTATCTAGGTAACGCATAAATGGTTTTTAAATCCTTAACTTTACTACTTATTCATATTTATTTCAACAGGCAACCAAAGCACGCAGGAAATCATGGAACTTCACGTTCTGAAATTTCAATTCTAACAGAAATTAACAGATAACGACTAATTTTTTGATAAATAAACGTTAACCAAAATATGTAACTAATGCACTTCTCTAAAAAATAGGCTTCGCTCATTTTTAATATAGCTTTCACCGTTTTTATAATATTTGCAAAAATATATCTAAAACGCTTTTTAAATGATTTATCGCCACTTGTTTGTCGCCCACATGTAGGCTTGACCGTTCTTTCCATGTTACGGCTCCTCTGCATTAGATTAAGCAACCCAAAATGCAATAATCGAATATTATTAATCTTTAATAGTTGCAATTAAAATGTTTAAAAATAATTTTGTAGCTCCCTGTAGAATAGTATCAATTTATGAACAATTTATAAACAATTTTTTAATTAATTACTGGCGTAATTTTAAAAATCGGTATTTAGCATTTTTTCAATCTTACACACGTAATTAATCAAAAAATATGAATAAAACTATTGTTTATAAATGCATACTATTCTTTTCTAAAAAATTTAATTCCAACCATGAAACACTAATAATATACGATTATTTGATATTGGGTTGGTTAATTTAGTGCAGAGGGCCTTTAATACAAATTCATCTAGCATAGTGGCATCTGAATTATTGTTTAGGAGTCGTAATTTAAATATGAATACGCTAGTTAGAAGTTGTTTCAATATTTCGTTATAAATTCATTAGCAGAGGTTTAGCTTATTTTCCGCAAATAAGGTAATATCTATGTGCAAAAATTTTTATCACACACCTAATCTTTCGGTATGTAACAGTTAAAACAAGTTTAGATTATACATTTCTCAATTTTGTATGAAACAATTAAAATACATATTAAGTGATTATTTACTCTAAAGTTTGTTAATATGCGTAAAAATGTATTTAGTTTGCAATAACAGTAATTATCTATACGTAAAGCCAAAATTCATCTGACATCCAAATTTTCATTAAAAAAGACTACCAGAAGCTCTCTGCTCTACTCTTCGGATTTTAGATATTTTACGATTTTTTCAAAAGCTTTCAAAGATTTTTAGTCATTAATAGCTGTTTGCATCATTTCTAAGTTATTCTTAAATTAAGTATTTCCCAAATTATCACAGAAACAATAAATTATTAATTTTAAATAAATCTTAAGTTTAATTGAGTTTAAAACCTGATATTGCAAACCGACCTTAGTGTACTTTCAAGCAAACTAATCGGTTTCTCTGGGAAAGCAGCCTAAATCGAATAATCACAAGTAACAATAGAGTTAAGTAAGAGTAAGCTTGGTTAGTAAGATAGATGGGGCACTTTTGCAATTGTCGTTATTGAAATAAATTTTAATATAAATTAATATTACTTTTTAAAAGTAAATTTTAATGGTCTATAAATAAAATTTAAATATTCACTTTTTGTAACTAAGTTATTATCGCCGAAAAACGAATTCTTGAAAATTTTTAATAATTAAGTAAGAAAGTACCGTGTTCTCCCATACCTAAATTTTTATCTAATTCAAACCTTGCACACATTCTTCCGTTCTGTAATATTTTCATAAATTTGCAAGAATTACAAAGAAAGCAACAGTGGCTTTTCAATTTACACTTAAACTAATTCGTTCGAATAATTCAAAACTTTTTGTCACTATGTAAAGTTTTTGGCTGAAGAATAAATTTCATTTTTTAAAATAAACTATACACCTCGCAAATTGACTTTCAGACCAATTTTTCAAAGTTATGCTATCAAATTAATATTTTTTCATTTTGTTGCTTTATTTTCTTTTTTGTTATTCTTCGTATTGTTTTATGGGGAAATATCAATCAGGAAGACAGAAAAATTATTTTGATGTTACAAAAAAATGGAAGTTAACTTACATCCTATGAGAAAACTATAGACATAAATAACTGGTTTTTAAATTTCATAAAATTATTTGTAACAAAATAAAATAGATGCAATTTTATAAAATATCAAGGAGTTAGAAACGAAGTATGTAAGACTAAAATAGCTAGGGATTCACCTCAGCCCCCATGGTCAACTGTGAAATATATCCATGAAGCCATTTCCTCATATGTAAATAAGCACCAAATATACCTTCTTTTAAGGCTAAAATTTGCAATCGTATAATTACATTTAAACACTGCATCGTGTATATCTATAAGAAAAGTTTAGCTTAAAATTGTTATGTGTATATTAAGCTCACGAAAAAATTAGTAATAAATGAAATGTAAACTAAACATCTTTGATAAACATCAGTGAATAATAAAAACAAGTATTTCTTTGATATAATGTCCTTTGACGTATGGATCAATGCGTTAATTGAAGGAACTATTTCACTGTGAACATCATTTATGGTGAAATTCATGGAAACATTGAATGGGTAGTATGTGCAGCATTGCAGGTCTGACTAGAAAGTATTTCACATGAATCGATAATTTTGTATATGACAGTACAATTATAAATGTGACTGTTCTACGTAAAGGGGGAGCCTGGGTGGGTACCCTATTAAGCGACATGGTTCGTCAGCACTTGAAGCAATAAGGTTGGGCAATTGGGTACGTATCGAAAACTGTCAGCTTTACATTTTTGGTTTCAGAGTAACAAGTTTTGGCAAGTTCAGTCAAATTCAGAAGTGATTAGTAAGCTACGTTAAGCTTATGCGTTAGATGATTGAAAGATGAGTGCACTGCAGTAAGCAGTAAATCAAGTTTTGTCAAACTCGCAAAGCAAGAATAGCCGATAATGTGTGAATTTCAAATATTTAACATTATTGTTTGACCATGAGAGACTTAGAATAAGACCTTGGCATTCCAAAAACCATTATTTCATAAATGTTTACCAAGATGTAAAAATCCTTTCGCGGCTGCTGACGCGGCTTCAAATATACCTTCGGGTGGAAGTCTCCCAGCGCAACCTGGTTATGATTAACAATAATTCTTACCTCCCAAACAAATTATTACCGGCAAGGAGTTATTCGCCATAAATACGTCACAAGCATATTCTGAAAAGATTATACGTTGCAGTAAGAAGAAAACCATCTCATTTGTGGAAAAGCTTACTTGCTGCTTCATCACGATAGCGCACCGTCCATTCATCTTACAATATCCAAAAGTTTTTGACAAAACATGATACGTCCTACGTTCATCAACCTGCGTACGATCTCGAGATAATTCCGTGTGCCTTTTCGCTGTTTCCTAAAATCAAGGAACTTCAAAAACGGAATGCGACAAGGCATTTGCTAATCACTTCAAAAGCAGAGTATTTTTAAAAGTGAATGTAACGGTGGCAGAAGGTTAGTAGCTTCCAAAGAAGGGCACTTTAAACCGTACATAATCACCATTGATTTAGCGTAACTCCTTTTCTTATTATAGCCTAAGATTAGATACTTTCCGAACAGCCCACATACAATTAAATAGAATATATTTAGTGAACTGCCAATTGTAAAATTTCTGAATCGTAGTTTTCGTCTGATTGCTGAAAATAACAGCTGCAGCTAGTTACAAAGGGAAATTTTTTAATATTTGATCCATTCGAATTGAATAAGTGCTCATTTATGAAGCTATCAGTACGAACGAGCTAGTGCAAATTCATCTTTTCTGTTCTTTTTACTCCATAAACCATTTTTTTGGACGATAAAAGAATACATGTCCCTCAAACGGACAATGCAATACTCGGTGTATTTTTTGTCGACGTACGTGTTATTCACTGTACACTCAGAAGATGGCCAAGGAGTGCTACCTAAAAGTTATAAAAAAATTGCGCGAAGCAGTGGTGAGTAAGACGCATTTTCATTTGTGAAACAGTGCTTAACAATTGTTTTGTCACGATAATACACTTGCCTACATATCTCACATTATCAAGGAGTTTAGACAGAACATCGCATATCGCAAGTCTTAGATCCTTTGTATTATTTCGATACATATTCCTATAGCTTCGGTCTATTTTCAGAAATCAAAAATCCTTGAAAAGGAATGCACTTTAACGAAGTGTCTGCTGAGTATTTCAAAACCTATTTCAGAACTGATTCGTAAAGTTAAAGAAGTGCTGGCCGAATGTTGTCACTTCTAAAAAGTACAACTTAACGAGACATAATCGGCATTGACTCGGAATAAATCTTCCTCCTCCTATCGGGTAAGGTCTGATACTTTCCGCCCAGACCTCGTATAATTTAAAAAGTATACTAACATACGAGGCATTTTTGGCAATTGTGAAATGCATCGAGGGCAGTTTTAGCTTGAATGCCGAAAATAATATAATTGGGATTTAGTTATTTTAACAAATATATCAATGGAATCAAACAATTGCCTAATTTTGTAGAATCCGGTATCTCTTATTGTTAATTGTATACAAATATGCAAATTTAATCAAAATCGGAGAAGGTCGGCTCAAGTAACGCATATCTTAAGAATTTTGGCCTAAAATTCAATGAAGTTAAAATACGCAATAGTAATGAAATGTCAAGTTCGCTTTAGTAATGAAATTCTTCAATGGCACTGTATTCTCAGAATTCAATTTTTGAAATCTATTGCATTGACATGACTTATAAGTTATATCTTCGGAATGATATTTATAATTTACTTAAATGGATGCCCAAGTTTGACATAATGCTTATATTCTAAAATTAAAATATTTGTCACAACTATATATAGTACAACATGGTATTCAGTTTTACTACAAATACTGCTATAAGTTATTTTACCATTCACATGTAATTGTTTTTAATTAAGAAATTTTTTAGCTTATGGTGCAGTTGAGTGAAATTAAATCTTTAATTTCACTTACTTTACTTATTTTTGATGATTTTCTGCTGGGTTGTCCGCATGGAAACAATTCGCTTCACTTGGATCCAGTGTCCTCATTACGAAGTTCTCTTTATTTAAATTTCTATACCGGTACTTCTTGAAAACATCAACTTTCTACTTGACATTTGCCTAAAATTCTTTTTGTTAGGTACATGTATGTAGAATGTGACAGCTAATGCCTTTAATCACTCACAAAGTGAATTTTAATTATACCCTTGGCAATTGAAAATTAACAATTTTCTTTATGAACGCACGTGGCTAAAAATTGCTCAACAAAATGCAAAGTTTTGCGTTGTGTTTTTATATCATGGTTTTGGTTATCAGAGCAACGTAGTTTGCGTTTCAGAACAACCAATCGTGTCTTGCCTTTCCAAATTTATTTAAAATTTTTCTAGTTTGTAAAATTCCGATTTTTGGTTGAGATTCCCACTGAGAGTGATTGCAAGGTACTAAGATTTAAGTCCTTTCTACGTGTCTTTACCACTCTTGAGTTATTTAACGTTTTAAGTTTATCACTTGTCTTTCACTTTAGGACACGCTATTTATGATGCTAATTATACTTAAGCTAACATTTAATCTAAACAAGAATGCTAAATTGTGGGAACAATTTCAGAAATGTTTTTAAATAAGACATTTATTTAAATGTTGATATGTTGATTTCATACGGAATCGTGAATTATAATGATTAATATAGTATCGGTTGAGATGTAATTAACAGTTTTACTTTTAGTTATTGATACTGATAATTCTTCCACTCTCTTTTAAAAGTTTGTTTGATCTTAAGTCATCTTCAACGATTAGTGTTCCCAAAAATATTTTACTGAGAGCTAATATGAATTTTAAGGAAAAATACTATCACTCCCAGATGTAATGTTATAGCAAACAACTT